>JAHDVE020003898.1:0-60285 GCA_022606495.2 Halesus radiatus
CTACATCTACCCAACTCCTACCCTACATCTACCCAACTCCTACCCTACATCTACCCAACTCCTACCCTACATCTACCCAACTCCTACCCTACATCTACCCAACTCCCACCCTACGACTACCACTATTAAGTATTTAAAAAAATGAAAAGAAAAAAACTTTCAATGTTAGCTTTATCTCGACAAATGGGGCCCAGGAATTTGTTGCCAAATTTTAATTGCCCAAATCTCGTTGCGTAGGTGGAGACGCTCAGTTTGATACCCATATCGGCTAAAACTACCCCTACCCCTACCCCTACCCCTGCTCTTACCCCTATTCCTTCCCCGACCCCTACCCCACCCCTAGTGATTTTATTTTAATAAATGTGTTTTGCGTAATATTTTCCCTAAAAATTATGAGCCACATCTTGCAAGATGGGGCTTTGTAGCTAACTGCTAAGTTCAAGGGGAAAGTAAAAAAAACAGCGCTATATAAATTTTTAAAAAAATCATACAAAAAATTGTCGTTTTCTATCAATAAATGAATTTTTATCGATTTTTTTCGTTCACCGAATTATTTGTTCCTTGTATATTTCAAATTACTATTACAATATTAGTCACGTAAGTATTAATAATGGCGCCGTGTAAAATCGCCTACGCATAAAAAAAAATCGTAATTCTATTTCAACAAATTCGTTTATTTAAAATATTATTAAACCTTCAAAGCATTTTTTTCATATTATTCCGATAGGCTGCTTTGAAAAATAGGGTACCTACCCGAAAATTAAATTCGAATGCTTTCGTACATTAGATTCTCGGGTAGGTACTTGTAATATTGCACTTGTCTACAAACTGAAGGAATTTTCTCGAACAAAATTATCCCATAGAAAAGTGAAATAGGCGCGAAGGAATATAATGATGATTTTTTATCAGCTTTTATAACTGTCAAAAGTTTGAACGATTATTGTGGAAGTTTTTCCACGGGTTGCTATAGATGTCGCGATTTCCAAAACTTCCTACGTGGTTTTTAAAAGCGATTATCTATTTAGTTAAGCTCTCCGATTCGTCTAAATAAAGGATTATGTAATTTCGTGGCCGACGGCAATAGTGGAAGAAAATTTACCGCCGAGAGATCAGGTTTCTGTCTTTGTACGTACTTTTTAAATATTCTCGTGGCCAATTATTTTTCTTTCACTGGCAACACGTAGGGTAAGAAAGATCGCCGGAAACTCGAATGAAGATCGAGCAGCGCCACCCGGCGGGTACGAAGATTGCGGTTGAAAATAGAACCGACTCGATTGGATTTGAATTTTTGCTTACTGATTTAAGGTTAGTTCTAGTTCTTGCCAATAGATGGAACCCGTAATCGTTCAATATCTTCGATACAAAATTTTCAGTAGTTTCCTTTACGAATGCGAGTTTCGATCCGCGGCCAACTTCGGTTTGCTGAATTTGTTGCACGCCAAAATGAGCCTTGCGGTGTTTTAAACTCGGCGGGCGGTTAGGTCGACTTTCGCGAGACAGGACTCGGAACGGACATTGAAATTTGACCGAAAACGAACCTTAAGGTGTTTCGAATGGATAGGGCGCCAAGGTCGCTTTCGGCCGGCCAGGGGTGGTCTGAAAATCGAAAAAGTTAGAACAATACTATATATACTAGGTTTTGCCTATTGCAGAGCTGCAATTGGTTATCAATAGTTGTGTATGTGTGTTGTAATGTGGATGAAGCAAGAAGTGTGTGTGTTGGAAATAATTTTTAGAATGAATATTTGGAAAAATATTTATACTCAACCTCCTACCCCTACTCCAACTCCTACTCCAACTCCTACTCCAACTCCTACTCCAACTCCTACTCCAAGTCCTACTCCAACTCCTACTCCAACTCCTACTCCAACTCCTACTCCAACTCCTACTCCAACTCCTACTCCAACTCCTACTCCAACTCCTACTCCAACCTCTACTCCAGCTCCTACTCCAACTCCTACTCCAACTCCTACTCCAACTCCTACCCTACATCTACCCAACTCCTACCCTACATCTACCCAACTCCTACCCTACATCTACCCAACTCCTACCCTACGACCACCACTATTAAGTATTTAAAGAAAATGAAAAGAAAAAACTTTCAATGTTAGCTTTATTTCGACAAATAGGGCCTAGGAATTTGATGCCAAATTTTTAATTGCCCAAATCTCGTTGCGTAGGTGGAGACGCTCGGTTTGATACCCATATCGGCTTAAACTACCCCTACCCCTACCCCTACCCCTGCTCTTACCCCTATTCCTTCCCCGACCCCTACCCCACCCCTAGTGATTTTATTTTAATAAATGTGTTTTGCGTAATATTTTTCCTTAAAAATATGAGCCACATCTTGCAAAATAGGGCTTTGGAGCTAACTGCTAAGTTCAAGGGGAAAGTAACAAAACAGCGCTATATAAATTTAAAAAAAAATCAGAGAAAAATTTTTCCCTACATCTACCCAACTCCTACCCTACATCTACCCTACATCTACCCAACTCCTACTCTACGAATACCACGATTAAGTATGTAAAGAAAAGAAGAAGAAAAAAAGTTTCAATGTTACCTTTATTCGAGAAATGGGGCCTAGGAGTTTGTTGCAAAATTTTTAATTGCCCAAATCAGGTTGCGTAGGTGGCGACGCTCAGTTTGATACCCATATCGGCTACTTCTACCCCTTCCCCTACTCCTACATCTACCCCTACCCCTATCCCTACACTATATCTACCTTCTTTCTACCCTATACCTACTCTACCACTACCCGTATTGAGTATTTATAGAAAAGAAACAAAAAAATACTTTCAATATTAGCCTTTTCTCGCAAAAGAGCGCCAAGAATTGAATGCTCAAATTTTCACCGACATGCCCGGATCCGCTACGTCAATACGCGTATTTTGATACCAATATCAGATATATTACAAAAGAAATAGTATATCAAAATGAATTATTTATGAAAATATCCAGCTGTTTTATTTTCTGTGCTCCTGGGAGAAATCCATTAATTTATAATTTTATACGCAAGTTATTACCCATTTAGAAGCAACAAAAAAATAAATATATTATGTCAATCTCGAAACAGATCTGCACGCTCTTCGGATTCTGTGTATTTTGTCCATTTAAAAAAATGGCGCTATTCAAAATAAATATTTATTAAACAGCGATTTCAGTTTCTGCAACCTATTTCTCGTATGTTGAAAAGAATCAATTCATAATATCGATATATGTAGGTACCTTAGTATTTGTCGGAAAGTTTTCAGTACCTACCCAGTAATTATTCTCGAATAAATTCATCGGGAAAATGTGTTCTTTTCAGTTGCTACACTGTCTTTAAATGATGAGGGTCACTCAAATAGTTAGTACTAATTTTGAATAAAAAAAAACACGGAAAAAATACGTAATTTTAATATCAAAATTAAAAACCGTCTGTTTTTAAATTTTTTTTTTTGAAATGTCATCGGTCGAGCATCCGCATTTCGAATTCAAGAACGCCAGCGCTCTTTTCGTAATAATTATATTTTTATAACCATAAACGTAAGGAGAAATCGATAAAATTCATTACATCTTTATTTTAGAAACGTGACTCGGCAAAGCGAACGTTCGTTCCGACCTCCCGACTGATTTTCTGATAAAAAAACGGAAAATTAATTTTTTAATAATAAAACAGAAAATTAATTGATTATTTTTCTAGCGAACTTTTTGAGCGACCCTCCCTCACTAAAATGGCGGGTGCGAAACTCTAACGATTATTGAAAACGGCGCCAAATATCGCGAACAAATCGAACGAATCTTGCGGTTGAGAATAGAACCAACGCCGAACTCGAACGGATTTGATTTGTTTCTTACTGAATTAACGTTAGTTCTATTTCTTGCCGACAGATGGAAATCGTTCCGTATCGTCGATACAAAATTTTCAGTAGTTTCCGGACTATAGATCACATTTTTCCCCAGATTTTTACCCCACATTTTCAACATCATATACGACATCACAACATCATATGCGACATTCATTTTCAGTAGTTGTCCGGGCAAATTGACCCTCGCGGTGTTCTAAACTCTGAGGGCGGTTCGGTCTACTTTCGCCAGACAGGAAAAAAAAAACCGTGGGGAAAACAGTGAATTTCGTGTCTCGCGAAAACGAACCTCGAGGTGTTTTAAATGGATAGGGCGCATGGTCGTTTTCGGCGAACCAGCCAAGTCTGAAAATTTACCCCCATAGAACAATACTATATATATATTTATTGAACACTGATGGCATGTCACTAGCGGCGTGAACAAATTGGCTACAAAGATTTAACTTTAAATAAAGGATTAAGTCATTCAAGATGCTAATTAATAATTAATATTAATAATCGGATAATTTTTATAGCGCCGCTTTTGTGAGAAATCACCTCAGGGGCGCTGTACAAATATTACTTCCTATTCTTATATTACGTCTATTCTATGAATTTATTATTATTTATTTATTTTTTTTTTTGGACAGGCCATCATTACACATTATTTATAGACCATATAGAGATGAAGTTAAATTATATTCAAGAATGTATTTAATATTACAAGACGCTAATACAAATGATAGATTGATTGTTTCCATTATATTCAAGAATGTATTTAATATTGCAAGACGCTAATACAAATGATAGAGTGATTGTTTCCATTATATTCAAGAATGTATTTAATATTGCAAGACGCTAATACAAATGATAGAGTGACTGTTTCCATTATATTCAAGAGTGTATTTAAGCTAAGACAAAGAATTATTATCCATATTTTTAGGATAAATAACACAGAACACTCTTAAAAGGGTGGAGCGGCGGGGGAGGATGATGGCCGGTGGGATTTATCCAGAGGGCCCTCAAAATCTTCTTTGTCTTGGTTACGCCCCTGGTGGCGTGAGGGGTCGGATTGATGTTCGTCTGCACGTACGCCAGGCGCTTGTCAGCCGGCTTCAGGATCCGGAGGAGCACTTCATCGTGTAGTCCACTGACATCATTGCTCCTGCATTATCGAATTCTCTGCAGTGCCAGTTGCTTCTTGGCAAAGAAATCATACCCGTCCTCTACCACCTAATGCACCCGGCAGATCAGGTCAAAGTCGTGCTTGTTGAGGTACTTGGCCACTATCTCAATGACGTAGGTAAAGGCTCGTTCTCGCCCCAGCTGGTGTTCTTGTTGGGGTTCACTTCCCGGTTGTATACAATATTTTTACAACCACCGCACCGCAACCAACACTAGTTCCGCACGTGTTCGACCGACCGCCGCCAGATGTATTATTACTCTAAGGATGTGATCGATGTCTAATGCGTTAATTCGGAAGAACGAAGCAGATTTCAACTCAAAATATTTGGCTTTTTATTATAAACTTGATTTAAGCCCGAAACGACAGCACTAAAATTATGTAATTTTTATAAATGTAACCCAAAAATTATTGCGGTTATTTTATGCTATTTTTACACCGGGAAAATTAATAACTTCTCGATCCTTCCAAGGTAAATCGGGAGCGACTACACAACGCAGCCGGCTGCCACGAGCATTTACATATCTCGCTTTTACATACTCAACTGATACCTGCTGCTGGTTTCCTTGTCAATAATAGTCTACAGAACGCATAGAACGCCATTGATGGAACCACATGGCTGTCATTCGTATGATTTTATCTTCTGTTTTTCATCCGGACAATCAAACCCAAATACAAACACCAATAAAACAATATAACGTTTTTAATGTGAGATTATTTTTATTGTCTATAGTGTGTGTATGGACCAAAGTAGAAGCTGTATGCATCGTCATCTGTTCTCCAGAACTATAGCCAGTGTTATGACGCGTCTGTTTTTCGTCAAATCGTTTTTGTATTATCAAGCTGAAATAGCGGCGGATGTTTTCTTATTCCTTTTTATTGCTAAGACTATAAATTATTAAGATTTCGATGAAGCGATGAAACAGAGAAAATCACAAAAAATAGGTTGGTTATGCGTTAAGGTAAGCATTGATAGTTTAAATGGAAACTAAGTAATGTAAAAATATTAATAGATCTACCTCGGAAATTTTTAAAGTGCCAATTTAGGACTCGCCGAAACTATTAGGCTTAATGTGTATATATTCAAGTAAAGCGGTTTTAAACCAACATATTTTCCAATTAAATTAATTGACATTTTGTTTGAATCCACTTTCATTTTTGTATTAATACGTGGACTAGTTTCGATTCGACTGAATCATCTTAATAAATAACAGTGTGCATCTATATAAAGTGGTAAAAATGGGGAAAAGAGAGATACAGTATTGAGATGGTGACTGCAATATAACGATAAATACATACAATGCAATATACATAATTATGTAAACGATGGGAAACCCACGAAAGATAAAGAAGGCAACGTTCTGTTACCACTGTGTATTTATTTCAAATCCTCAAGATGATTCCGTCAAATCGAAACTAGTCGATGTATTTATACAAAAATAAAAGTGGTTTCAAACAAAGTGTCTTTTCATTTAATTCATCGTGCCAATCCACAAAGTGTTTGCTCATTGTTAAAAATAAAATATTTTTCATTCAAATTATGCGACGTTACATAAGACGTGAATCAAAGTTACAATTTTATGCATCTTCAAAAATGTTTGTGTGCTGATGCACCAATTCATCGATTTAAAGGATTATTCTATTTTACAGTCTTCAAAAAAGCTATTATTCCTAAAACGCTTTAGTTTCGATTTCAAAGTATTCAATTTTTTGGATTTAAATAAACCAATGCGAGTCATTGTGAATATTACTTTCAGCTATTTGGGTAGATTTAGACAATCGGTAACCTATATAATTTTATATAGGTATTAGGAATATGTATAATAAAAATACTCTTTTAAGTAGTAAGTTTATGTCCCTTGTATTCGGAGGTCTCAAAGCTGACACATTAACATCTTATAACACTTCAAAGAAAAACAATAAAAAATACACGTTATTCCGAAAATATATTTGACTGCCTTTAAATCGATCTGTTCCCACGAGACACTCCATTCTTTCCGTGAATCAGAGGCCATCAATACTTTAAACTACCTTCCCCACACTTCTGCGTACGAAATGTTCCCATCTGCAACATTTATACAATAAATTTTTTTTTTTTTTATATGAATACCTCACAAGAGTCCCAACTGCTCCCAACCGTCTGGAGCCAGTGAGACTATGGCATTCCCAATTGGGGAATGTTGTGAGGCTGAAGGTATTGGGGAGGGGAAGGAGACGGGGGAGAGGAAGGTGGGGAAAAGGGGAAATACCTGGCTATTCAGATCTGGTAACCAAACACGGCTAAAAGCCATTTCAAGCAACGTTTCAATTCTGAATGGTGGTCTTTCACCAGGGCGATACTGAGAGTATCTTCCACTCTGGAACGTGCGCAAATATACTATATATTATTTTTAAATTAATTAATTGTGAAACAACACAAATTAATTAAATAAAAATTACTTGCGCACGCCGGGATTTGAACCCGCGACCTTCCGATTCGTAGTCGAGAGCCTTACCCCTCAACCATGGAGGCCGTCAAATAAGTTTCAAATAAGATAAAAAGGGACATTTATGCTTTATATGCGATCAACGTCAATTTAATGAGTAACTTTTAACCCGTGCTAAATCAGATTGCATTATCAGTTAAGTATTCATTTCGTGATAATGTCACCATTCTTTTGAAAATAACAATATTTTGTTTCCTTTTTCATACTTAAACATTTTAATACGGATAGTGAAGTAAGTCTGTACCTTACCCCATCGTTCACTTTATAACAAAAATTGATGTTTTTTCAGCTTTTAAACACACTAAGGAGAATATATGACGCGAATGTGAATGGAAGAAGAATCCGGGGACGTCCAAGGAAGACGTGGCACTATCAAGTGTTTCAAATACCTGAGTTGGGCCATGTCAGAAGTCGGAATAACAGAAGAGAATGTATGAGACGTTGTATGAAAGTGAATGATGCAAGAAGTGTATGCCAAGATCGAGTTGTTTGGCGGTCCGTCCTCTCTGCCTACCCCTGCGGGGAAACAGTTAGTTAGTTAGTATAATCATATGGTTTCCTAAAACACATCAAAGAGAATTGTTCTAAAACGATCCTAAACATATAAAAATATCTAAATTACAAAACTTACCTTCTAGTCTGTAACCATTTTTGTAGTAAAAAGTCATGTTAGGCACACTTCTCCGAAACATAATGCACAGGTAGGTTATTTCCTACCAGTTTTCTTGTCAACACCTTCCACAACCAATTAAGCTTACGATTTAGTCATAAACCACCTCACAAAAATGAGTCGAGCTTTGGAAACAATAAAATAAATGTTTGATAATGAAAAAGATCTTTTTATTAACACTTAAACTTTAGAATCCATAAAAAGGTTCCAGTGTTAGAGTCCGTATTGATTTTAACGATGAACTTAACCTTGATTAGAGGCACACTAAATTTAAGGTAATTTGAATAAATTAATATTTTATTATTGTGAGTTTTCGAAACAAATAAGGTAAGATATTCAATTTTAAAAGGGCTCATAAATTAATTTAAAAGAAAGCTGGTTTGAAGGTTTCTTTAGATGTATCTTTTAACACTTAATCTTTTCATCAAAAGAAGATTACATTATTAAGTGCCTAGGCCTTCCCATACGATACATTATTGTACGGTGGTTGTGGAATTTATTGAGGC
This sequence comes from Halesus radiatus, assembly GCA_022606495.2. Taxonomy (NCBI): domain Eukaryota; kingdom Metazoa; phylum Arthropoda; class Insecta; order Trichoptera; family Limnephilidae; genus Halesus; species Halesus radiatus. The sequence continues at coordinate 8,670 of JAHDVE020003898.1, forward strand.
ACCAATAATTAGTAAACATTCTCACGCTGGTTTTGAAAAGATTGTCGTGATATTTCACCTGTATATTATCAATACTTTATTATTAAACAGATAAAACATTAGAGATGATAATAATAATAATTGGACGACTTACATACGGCCGTTTTTTGTGAAAAATCACCTTCAAGGCGCTGTACAAATATTACTTTCTATTCTGTATAATTACGTACAAACAGATACAGAAAACTTACTTCCCTGCAGCTGGCAGGTCGCTTCAGGTGAACACAGTTTTACTGGAAAATTTAAGCTTGGAGATGATATGATTTTTATAGTTGCTATTTTATCCTCCTTTTATATGGAAAATATTTATAAAATGACCTTGAAAAGCGTAAAAAGATTGTAATTGATATTAACATTTTTTTAATACATTTAGTTATTTGCAGTGTTACGGACTGTGGATGCATGTGCGTGATAAAATTTACTTATTCTATAAGTGACTTTAGGTAGACACTAACCGGCTAGCCTAGCTAAGCAATTAACGTGTGCATTTCTTCAATTTATGGATATGAGTGTCTAAAAATATGTATTCTGTTATATAGTAGCATTTATAACATAATTTAGTAGAAAGATTTTTTTTTTAAATCAATGATCAATCAATTTTAAACAAATAACCATGTAAAACTATCATTTCTATAAAGAAATTTTTCTAAAACTGTGTTCACCTGAAGCGACCTGCCAGGTAAGTATGTTTTTCTGTATCTGTTTGTACATAATTAGCTAATAAATATTTGTACAGCGCCCTTGAGGTGATTTTTCACAAAAACGGCGCTATACAAATCATCCAACTATTATTATTATTAATGAACTCATGCATACGCTTACGCAATTGTTGCCCTTACTGTTAGTCGCTAGTAATAAATCTTAGTTGTGTCACTAGTAATACATTTTAGCGGTAAATCAGCCGTTATACGATTAGTGATAAGTCAGAAAAAAATTGTTGTAAAGGAACCTTGAATTGCTTTTTTCCACGAAAACGGCGGTGTAAAAGTCATCCAAATATTATTATTATTTATCTTGACATGACAGGATCAAGTATTTGTTTAATTTAATCCTGCCATGTTTCGCGTGATATATTCTCCTGGCACTCCTTTTTCCGATCATTCTCTGTATACGATTATATCCAAATAATCTTAGGGTCCATTTCTTAATAATGTTTACATCAACCTTGAATTCTTTCCGCTCCACATTTGCAATACGGTCATACATGGCTTTAGCCTCAGAATAATTAATAAATAGAGACGCCCTATCGCGCAAGGAGAATAAATCAAAACAAGGGGGGACGAGGGGTGCGCTAGGTTTAACGCTAGTTTATGTAAAAACCGAATATTTTGTTACAGTATTTAGTTTGACCCTTTATAAAAGTTTTATATTTGCTTACCAATGTCAAAATCACACAAAAAAACTTGAACTAGGCTAGTGCTAAAATGGGCGTCACGTGGCCTTTTCCTCGTGAAAATGGTGCTTTAGGGAAAGTCAATTAATTCAAACTTCAACCAAAAAAACCAAGGCAAATGTGTGTAAAACCACAGCATTCAATCTACTTTCATCCTTCGCTTGACAATTCCACGCCTCACTCTACTCACTATCATACATCAGGGTTGGTATTAGAACTCCATCGCTATCCTCGCTTCTTTGGAGAACTGTTCAATTACGACTACCGCGTTCGGTCTTCTGCTAAGGTTTCAATTACTATATTAAATAATGTATCGAAGAAATTCATGTTTTACATTAACATTATTTTAAAGGGGTTCTTTCTCCCTCGGAAGACATGAACCTGATTAAACCACACCCGGTGCAGTCACAGACGTTATGCGTATATGATGCATAAATGGGGCCTAAAGGATTCCGAAATTTGTGAATGTTGACGTATTCAAACAACAGAACACATCGTGGAAGAATGTCCCCTTCATCAGTTTCCCTATGGTACAACTGCGCTGAACCAAGTGACTCCCGATGCCGTCGACTGGCTGAATAACCTCAGCATCCCACTTGACCTCCACCGACCCTCCTCTACCATACGAAGAAGAATATTTTAAAAGCTTGGACATTATTAAAAAATAACATTTATTCGTACAAGATTCGCACTGTAGAATCAGTATCAATATATTTCTCAATAATGCCAGTCACCAAAATGAAAATGATTTGTGACGGTAATAAAGGAAGCTGTTATAATTTATGATTACATTTAAATACACTTGGAAAATAAACCAGAAGCTTTTATTCACGGGGAATAAGACAAGGATACGCCCTTTAACGCCGTTTAGGTAGTCACTGAAGTCAGTTAAGTAGCTGCCCGGTCATAATTTATGAACGCGATGGCAATTTGATACCAAAATCCCCTTTATAAATAACCGAATCAAACATTCTTTCTTGTTCCGAGTTTGTGATGTTTTATATTCGTTACAAGTTACAAATGATTTTGATTTTACGTGGATATTGAATGTAATATATTACGAACTAACATCTTATATTAATTGCCAGCTTTATTAGCCGGATCGTCCAAGATTTTTACGAACAATGATTATCATTTTCCTTTTTCTCTATGCGTTTGCTATAATTTTAATATAATCTATTGCTATCTCACTCTTCTTTTATTCTAATTTTATATTGTCTCTCCCTCTTTATGTATATATAAGCACTAACTATATACTTGTTTTTTAGTTTAATTTTGTATCCCGATGAAGGGCTAAGCGATACCGGTCGTTCGGAAAAAATATAATAATCTCCGTGGTTTTAAACAAAGTTACCGTATTATTTCATTTATTCGTTTACCTATAGAAAAAAGCATTGCGACACGAAAATGGTTTTGACCTACAAAATATAGCCAGAAAAGGCTGTAAAAATTCCATAATGGCAGAGCTCACCGCTCGATAAATTGTTCGACTTGTTCTAACTTTTTTTCCATATTCGAGCTGTTTTACAAAATAGAAGGTGAGATATAATGATCGTACTAATGCCGTCGACATCACTTGTGAATGGTTGCTCTGATTGTACACAGAATTTCTCGGCCCAGTAACCAGATCACTTCTTCAAAGCAGCCTCTATTGTAATACTGTATAATACTGTTGGAGCGTTATTCTCAAGTATGGTATGTTCCTGTATAATATTATCGGCCTCTGTATAATATAAATAACATGTATATTTTAACGCGGCATAACATTAATTGATCAAACGCATTGTGCATATAGTTTTGAATTACAGATCGATGAACTGGTGGATTCAATCAAATTCAACTAACCATCACGCATCAGCATCAAGCAGAGGACGGACCGCCAAACAGCTCGATCTTGGCATACACTTCAATCACATTCATACATCGTCTCTTACATTATCTTCTGTTATTCAGACTTCTGACATGACCCGACTCGAGAAATCCCATATAAATCATAAATTCATGTGCGTAGAAACAGAATTTCAGGACATTTTTTCTGTTAATCCTCCATAGCTTATTTAGTTGGGGTTTTCTCCCCTATTTATTTAATTCCCTTAGTATTCAGTCAATAACCATGAATATAATGTCATATAATATTCTCTTGCTCTGTTGTTATTTGTACCTACTTTATATTTTATTATTTCCACACTTAGTTTCTAAATTGTTATATTATAATACCTGCTCATGAATATTTTATGTCATAGTTTTGATTTGCATGTATATATATAATATAATAACAGATATACTGTGTAGTAAATATGTTATTTTACAATTACATTACGTTAGGTTAGTTAGTATAAAGCGCACTTGAGGTGAACCTTCACAAAACTGCGCTATAGAAATTTACCCTTATTATTATTATTATTCAAGTATTTGATTTCACTTGATCGTTCCATGTCTTCGTTGGGCGTCCCCGGCTTCTTCTTCCATTCACATTCGGGTCATATATTCACCTTAAACTCCTTTCTTCGTTCATTCGCTCTACATGCCCAAACCATCTAAGCGTCCGCTTCTTAATCGTACTCATTGCGATTACATCAGTATTGTATTCTTTACGAATCTCAACATTTTTCACAAGATAATACATGGTTTTATACACATTCGTCTCAAAGATCTCATTTCTACAGCTTTCAGTCTACTTCCATCCTTCCTCTGCCAGTTCCATGCCTCACTGCCATACATCACAGTTGGTAGCAGCACGCCATAGAGCAATGAAAAAAAAAATTTACCGTGCACAAATCGTTCAAATATTATTATTAATAACTATAAAATAATAATAAAACAAGTTGCGAAAACATTAAAAATTCCCCGATTTTACGCTTTGTCTTTGAAATAGATACCAAAATAATTCGAACCATGTTGCCTTTATCCTCGTTTCGTGGAATGAACACGAGTTGTGAATCATTCAGTATAAACAATAGCTTTCATTATGTTGAGCTTTTACTGTACATGAAAACCTAACGGCCGCTATACAACCTTAGAGTAATACAACATACTGGATTTAGTTTATGATAACCTTTCACAAAGCATATTGTATTTCAGTATGTTTCAACAGATAAATGTTTCATCAATTGTTGAAGACTGGGGGCACTTTGTACAGTGGGGGTGGAAATTGAAAAAAAAAAAATCTTTGAAAATATTGATAAAATGATTCACGGATTTTATTTTGTATCAGGAGATTGCGGGTTCGATTCCTGTCAGAGAAGTATTATTTTTCATTTCATTTCCAGCAACCCGGACGTTTTTCAACATTAAATAATTTTCGGCAAACTCATGTACTTTACTCGCCTAACTAAACGATATCTATTCTGAGATGGAAGCAATAATCTTAGCATTAAAAAAAAGTATTTTTCTTCTGAATATTTAAAATATCTTCAAATGATGTAAAATTACTTTATAAAGTCAAATTTATTAAATCAATAATAATTAAATTAAAAATTACTTAAGTAATCACCACTTTATATATGCATATCAACATCGTTTCGCTTTCGTTTATATATATATATATATATATTAATAACGTGGTGATTACAAAGTAAATTTTAATTCCTTTATTAATAATGACGCCAGAAAGTGAATACCAATCTTTTGAAGTAATTATAAATATATATATTTGTTTAATTAGTTTAGAATAACATTAAAAATGCTTAAAAACACATTAAAAAAAATTACACAAAATCAGAAACGTACCTAAATAAATAAATATTTTAAAAATGCATTTAAAAATTCGTAAGAAACATGAATACGTGTAAAAAGCAGATAACAAATAATAAAGGGGGACATTTACCGCATTATGTTCATATTGATAGCTACTCTTAATAAATTTTCTGTCTTCATATTAGTTTAGTTCATCAAATCGTACAAACTCCTTATGCCTTATCTCGCAGGCTATATTTTATAGAGTAACTAGCTTTACTACACGAGTCCCCCCCGAAATTAAATATTTTTTTCTTCAAATCTTTCTAACTCATTGATTATTAGAAGAACAATGGTAATTGTATTTACTTTTTGACAACTAAAAATTACAAATTCTTTACGCCAACCTAGAAAACCCAAATTTTGTGAAGCCAGAACTCTCCGTTTGAGAGTTTTGCTGCCTTAGAAACAAACACAAAATCTTTTGGTGAAGTTAAATTTTATGGTCGCACAAGCACAGACCATTTAACTTTTATATTTATTAACTAATTACAAAGTTACCATCGCTTACCGTACAGTAGTTCAACTATTACTTAATGCGGCCATATTCTTGTCTATAACAATGACCGTTTGTCTTATAATACGTTTAAAATGATGTATGCCTTGCCAGTCCATCTGTATGACTGTGTGTTATTTGTCTGTATGGCATCCCGCTACATATGGCGCATGCTCTGTATGTGGTGGTAATGTTGGGTAGGTACCTAGTGTTCATTGGAACAAGATTAGTATACTTACAATGAGTCAAGTTAACGCCGCAACTAACAAATACAAGACTCGTCAAAAAGCGATGGGAAACTCTAGACATTGGCTAACTTTACAGTAATCTACAACGTTTGGTTTAAGTACTGAAAAATAACGTTTTTTAGCACGCTGTCAGGTATTGAAATCATAAATCGTAATCATGAATACTGTATCAAATTTAAGGAAGATAGAAGCCTTTTAAATGCGGACGTCATCCTTCAAAGGACCAGATAAGTCAATATTATTGTGGAGATTTTTATTATAATTGCTTTAAAAAAATGGGTAAATAGAAGAAAACAAATAACTTGGTCAGATATTAATTTTCCTATCCTACCATCTCCCAAGTTCTGCGGTAGCCCAGTCATTTCAATAGGTCAAACAACAGGCACCATAGATAAATTGGCATATCTTCACCATCTTCATAATTCCTACAACTACGAGTATAATAATATTTGGATAATTTGTATAGCTCGGTTTTTGTAAAATATCACCTCAAGGGCGCTGTGCAAACATTACTTCATATTCTCCATCTAATTATATACAAACAGATATAGAAAAATATACTTGCCTGGCAGGTCGCTTCAGATAAACACAGTTTTATTAGAAAACTTTGGAGAAAATACGCTTTTTACAGTGCAGTTGGTGTTTATTGGAAGGTTAGTGGCAAAGGCAGATGAATATTTATTTGAAATATTAATATTTCTATTGTTCAATTTTAGGACTGCAGAATTTTTATGAAATGACCATAAAAAACTTAAGAATTCTACTTAGGTACACGAAATTCAAACATTTATTAACATTTAGTTGTCGAGGACTGTGAAAAGGTTTGGACTTTTTGTATAACAGTAGCTCGACGCATTGCGCACTAGTGGGTGAAATAATTTACATGTTCTATAAGTGACTTTAAGTAAGTACTGACCGGCTAGCCTAGATAACCAATTTGTGTCTGCATTTCTTTAATTTGTGGATATGAGTATCTGAAATGATGAGGTTGAAGTTTAGTTCTGAATTCTGTCATGTTTTTTCCAATCCCAAGGCCGGTATTAACATCCATCCAGAGGTGGCAGTGTCGTGTTAATAGTATCTCGGTTCCAAAACGTGGCTCTCCAGACATCTGAGCCTTCTTCGCATCAATTGGAACATTGGATAAAATGACGATTCTTCATCCTTTTAAAATTCACATCTTTTGGTACATTCGATTCCATAGCACCTGCTCCTGAGGAGTTCCTGGAATGGCAATGTCCTGTTAATAATTTCACTAACTCCCTTATGTGTCAACACTTCCAAAAACTGATAGAAAAAAGCTTCGTAAAGCTCATTTAGTTTAATGTTTATAAATTCACGTTTAATTGATTTGATTGCCTTTTGACGACACCTGAAGTCCGCAAAGCAGCACACAACCGCCATTGTGAATCGTTGAAGAATCTAAATAATATAATAAAGTGTAGAAAAAAGCGCAAACAGACGAACGTCAGTTAAGGCTTGATTTATTATTGTGCGAGATGAAAAGAGTTCCAGCCTCGCCTCAGCAAGTGTTCGGAGGCTTTGTGAGGCGGGCACATTAAATTCAGGGCATTTGTTAACATGATTGATTCTCGCTCTGTGTTCTCCGTTCTGCTATGTTCTCCTGGTAGATATGTGTGAGAATTCTACTCTCTGGGATTAGCTTTACCATTTTTAGAAGTATAAAGGATTACGTTACTCAAGTATATGCCATATTATATCAGAATCACCTGGATAAATATGTACATATGAAGATACCTAACTGCGCAATAAATTAGCTAATAAGTAGGTAGGTATTTATTGTATTAAGCAGCAAAACTGTCCAACGGTAAACTCTAGCGTAATTAAATTTTCACAGTTCCTTTCCACATTGTTACAGCTTCCCAAGTTATTTTTATCGTGAGCTAAAAGGCTTTGAAATAAACGTTTAAATTCGTCCTGTTTAAATTTTAAAAATTTAAACAAGACGCCATGTGTTTTATTCTGAAATTATATTTTCATCCGTTCAATCAGGAGAAATGAATATTTAAAGTTGATTGAAGCCAAGCACAAACTAATTGCTGTATGTTGCCATAGGTTACTGTAAAGTTTCCATATCGTGTAAAATTTTACTAAAGGAAATATAAAAATAATAATATATTACGCCCACCCAACATTTGGATTCGGTTGACATCTGTCAGATGAGAACGGGTCGCTTCTACGACTCGTTCTTGTGTTCAACACCTCGGCTGTGGAATAATCTGCCTGCTTCTTTGTTTCCTCCCTTCTACACATGGGTCTCTTCAAGACCCGCGTTTACTCCTTCCTTCCTCTAAAAGACCCTCCCCACAGCATCCCCAAAGATGATATAGCTTTTATGGAAATTATTTCCCCTGGGGCCTCCTGTGTGGAGTTACTGTAAGAAAAAAATAAAAACATTGGTAATAACAACGAAAAAATTCTGAGGTTCATTATAAGTACCTACATAGAAATAATATAAATAAATCGCCTGTAAGTGGCTTCTCCACAGTTTGATAATGCTTCCAAAAAGCGAAACAGCTGTCACGCGTAATTATAATTAATAATAACTTTTTCATAAATAAGACGTTGGTTTTTAGAATTCATTTTCTGTCTTTGACATCAATCTGCGTTTCGTCGAATACTTTAAAAATAAACGTGAAACTCCATAGCTAGTTGTTCATGTCATCAAATAGCAAATACAGTTTTATTGGACCCACCTAATAATTTAAGCAGATATCTACCGTACACATTAGTACATACCTAATAAATAATCATTTTGTCGCCACTCAAAAAAAGCATTAAAAAATGTATAAAATATTCAATAATAATCTGTTGTTTCGTCTTTTTTCGTTGAAATTTGACATTAGCCTACGAAACGATGAAAGTATTAAATTAATGGCTTAATATTAAGTGTCTTGTTTATTAAAATAATGTATTCAGCGGAAAAAAATAACAATAAATTCTATCGTTTTTTGTCTTACCTATATTTATTGTCCAGTATTAGTCTTATGCGATTACAACATCTTATTGAATACCTTCAATATGTTATTTGACAAATTGTGTGTCAATGGTTAAATTCTAATTGAAACGTCGCGTGAATATATTAACTGTTTTATCGTTTTTATAAACGTCCATATTATTATAGTAAAATTATGAACAGTTGAGTGGGCTCTTGGGATAAAAAATGCAGGGCATTTCAATGAGAAGCCCTTATTAAAATTAAATATTAACGAGGTTGGAGGGTCAAATACCTTTCGTACGAGTAGCTAATGTAATAATAATAATGATGATAATGCTGTGTAAAAATCACCCCAAGGACGCTTTACAAATAATTTATATAACATATCACTTAGACGTATAACTAACTAACCTTACACCTAAAATTTATTACTAATGGCTTACAAGTAAGATTTATAACTAATGACCTACAACTAAGACTTATAGCTAGGGATTACTAGTTATCAAAAAAGCTGGGTTAATGGTACATGACAAAGTTTTGTTACCAAGCTTTATTTGTGGCAAGAGGCGTATCTGGTTGAGGAAGGATGAAAGTATTCAAATGTTGTAGAGAGATTCCTTAGGAAAAATCATCACACTTAGTAATTATATTTATACATTTTTTTATTGGCGGATTTATTGCCTAGTGGCGATTTCTACCAACCAAGGTTGAAATTTACTGGGGAAATACGCATTGTACCTATAATAATATTGCAGCGTTCTCCACAAAGCAATTTACAGTACAGTACCTACCATTTACTCCTGTGCGACGAATTCAACATCTGGCGAAAAATACGTCGATGTTGTTGATATATTTGGTACATCAATGTTACAATGTGAGCATGCGTTAGTGTAGTTTTTTTTACATCGAGTAGAGCTACGTCATTTGAAACTATTTAACTCTGAATAAAGTGTCAAATTATTTCGTTTCTTTTTATGTTATCTATTATAATATTTACCCTTTCAATATTGTTTATAAATGTCCATCTAAAAGTCTACAGTGAACGTAAATAAATAAATAAAAAGCTTGACGTTTCACACGTAAATTTGTGCAATAATAAATCAGTATTTTAAAATTAATGTCTCGGATAGGAAAGCTGAGTGACGTGAAAGAGGAAAACTTAAAGTGGACGAGCTGGAGTTAACCATTATTGTGCCGATAGAAAGAAAAAAAACACTTAATTTTAGCCATGAAAATGTAGTTTGAGGGAGAATTCCGTACGTCAAGAAGCAGTTCATTCCAGAGATGTGATGCGTGTACTAAAATGAATGAGTGAATGATGTAGCTTGGTGGATGGCAATCGCAAGGGTTCTCTCATTACTTGAGAGAAGAGAGAAACCACGTTTGAATTAAAAATACGACTAGAGAAACTGTGTCTGTTTTGCGATGAGTGTGTAGGTGTGATAAGACCAAGTAGGAGCCTGCGAATGTATTAATAATATGAAGATTTGAAAACAAAGCAAGTCCGATGTGAGTGAGAAAGGAACGCTAACATTATTAGGACATGTAAAGTGTGAACAGAGAAAGGGTGTCAGGGGAAGTTGATGAACGAAGAAGTCAGGACACCCAGAAAGTCATGGAATAATCAAACTCACAAATCGGCTCATGATATGGAAGATTATGTATGAGATGATATTTGAATTAGCTAAGAGTATGTGCTAAGATCAAGTCGAGTGGCGTACATTCTTCTCTGCCTACGCCTGAGGAGAAATGAAATGATTATTAATTAGTTAAAATAGGCAGGTACTAGATAATAATTCATGTTTTAAGTATACCGGGTTCGTAATTTGACGACAGCATATATATCGGTAGACGCTGCATAAATCTCACGAATTTTAGATGCTTCTGTGTGTTAAAGTAACTTATCATTCTTGGATTTTACTACCAACAATACCAATATATTATAATGCTTAATGACGTTTCTGTAAATACGACAATAATTGGAAACATCTGGATGGGCCAGCATTGGCAACGATCGAATCGTTAAATGAAAAACGTGATGAATAAATTTGATTGACACGTTATAAAAAACAGGTAGGTTCTTATGGCTTATGGTGTATTAAATTAAACATACGAACGCGAGCCGTATAAATTCGTCATATTTAATAAACTAATACCTTGGTTTATTATTGTCTGTGATTCTTACTTTTAACAGAGACGATTTTATAACAATGCTCTTGAATTCTCTGATTAGGATATCGTTAATTATGAAAGTCAGTTTTCTGTGTCTTTTGTTTTTTTTTTTACTTTTTTTTTATTTGGTTTTTAATAATTTTATATTAAATAAGTCATTAAAAATAATATTATTCCTATTTTTCACATTCTGCTACTTTCCTCGAGAGTTGTTTTTTTTTCTTCAATGAATACCGCACAAAAGTCAATGCTTACCGTAAGCCAGCGGGATTTTCCCCCATTTTGGAAATGTTATGAGGCTGAAGTTTTTGGCACAGGAGGCCCTGGGGGAAATAATTTCCCTGAATGGCTATATCATCTTTGTGGATGCTGTGTGGAGGGTCTTTTAGAGGATAGAAAGGAGTGAACTTGGGTCTTGAAGAGTCCAACATCAGATCATTTCACAGCCGAGCTGTTGAATACAAGAACGAGTTATAGAAGCGACCCGTTATCATGTGCCAAATGTCAATCATGTGCAAATATTGGGCGCGCGTTTAGCGTGTTTCCTGACTATGCACCGGTGCCGAAGGGATCAATGTCGCTATTTTCTCAAAGCATCTTCTATTAAAATACCGGTAGAACAGGGACAGCATTTCCACCTGACGTCTGTGCTCCAAAGATTCCAGTCCGTTCGTTAAGATAGGCGAATCAATCAAACGGACCGCCCGTTTCTTGCGTTTTTTTCAGATATTTTGGGGCTCCCGACCGATTTAAACAGAACCAGCACTTGTGCACTATCAAAGTTTCTGCAGGCTCTGTACAATACGCCCAGCTTCCGAGAGGCTCACTTTACTCTGGCTTCGATGAAGCCCCCATATCTGAGCTGGTCACCTAAGGTTACACCAAGCATATCAACGGAGGGTTTATTGGGAAGATTAGGAAGTTAATGGGACGGGAAGGAGATGAGATGAGCAAGGTTGGAAAATAAGTAAAACTTTGAGGCCAAACTGTGGATCGATCGGGTAAAGTCGACTTCTGTATTAGTATGATTGTCGCTACGAACTTACGATTCGGTGCGAGCGCAGTTTGGAGCTATAGCTTGCATGGTAGCCATTCTGCGATGACAGAAAGCACAAAAATGTGTAAATAATCCAAGAAAATTCTAAGTTAAATGTTAAAATCTCATTTTGTCTTGTAGTTTACGACATTTTTGTAATAATTCCCGGCGATAGAGTTGGATTTGGTAATCATTTTAATCGTCTCGATGATTATTATTATTGTAATCGAATGCAAATGAAGATTATTTGCATAAACGTTCGATGACGATTTCGAAATGGTAGAAATGTCGGAGACTTTCGTCAAAAATATGATGTCGTAAGTTATGTAGATTTGAAAATAATATAATGAAAGAATGTGATGGAACGAATTTCTTTTCTTTAAAATCCGACTTAGCGCTACTCCTAAGCTCGGATCATGTAGTATGAATATTAAATATGAGATTACGTTGAGTGAAGGAATTCTATGGCAAAAATCAATGCAATTTCTTTTCCAAGACACGTGTATTTTTAAATTTGCGTAATAAAAATTTAATCAAAACAAAATGAATCTCGCCAGGCGTTTGCCATAAAGTGTGATAAAAACACATTAAACCGACGTGGCAATCTATCTCCCACTCTCAGATCTAGAAAATAATTTATTATTCTTTATCTAGAGGATAAAAAACTACACGGAGATATTTGACTCGATTTACTTCTAAAACTAATCAGTTAAAAGCTTCTTCGATTAATTAAAGGCGTGAGAACAATCATACCTGTTTGGAAAACTACCATCTATTATTGTTTGATTTGTTATCATTATAGTTATGGATTCTTATGTGAGTTAATACTTACGCGCCTATCCAATAGTTCATTGAATCCATCAGGCCTAATAATAAATAACATGTATTTTTAATTCCTACCTTATTGCAGAGCTAGCCATGTATATACCTACCTACTTAAATTCTATTAAAAGCGTATTTTTATCCTTTTTACAATACTATAAAAATCGACTATCCCAAAAAATAATGCCTATGACATAGTGTTATTTTGCACTAACCTCTCTTTACGTATTTGGAAAAATATATTATTACAACTTTTGCTAGCTCTAATGCAAAATTATTAATTTGTAAATTTGATTTACTGTCACTTTTTTGTACAGTTTGTCACTCAAATACGAACATTTTCACATCATCGCGACATCTGTGAACATACGAGTATAAGTATATTAAACATGGAATAAAGAATACACACTAAAGGGGACCTTTCTTTATTCTATGAGATTAAAGCTATCATTATTTTCATAAAGCCTCGCTTAATCTAAGTAAAAGAGTAAATAGTAGTCATAAGTTATTTTGAAATTTTCTTAAAAGCGCTCTTTTTAAATATCACTAAATTTGCTAAAAATTAGAATAATGTTATTATTAACTGTAATTCCGTTGACCTCTCAAACTAATCTGTTTCACCAATCGTTATTTATTTTCTTCTGGATATTTTAAAAGCACAATAAAAAAGTATGAAATTACGTAGGTATTGAAAGACGATAGCATCATACTCGTATATTAGTAATTTGCACATCAACGGTTCGCCAACACTGTCCAGAGGTGACAATCTTGAAAACTCCCAAGGAACCAGCGAGCAGAATCTGTCAGCCATCTTCTCCTTTGTCGGTACTACTACAGGCTACAGGTGAAATACTTCATCTCGTGGTATTAATTATTGTCGTCCTACTATCGGAATGACATGAATCCGTGCCACTGTGGACGATATGTCTTGTACGGGTACCTCTATTTATATCCAGTGGCTGTTAAACTTATACTACTTTAAAGACATTTTCTAATAATAAGAGATGAAGCATTGGAGACCACATACTATTTTAAGTAATCGTTTTTAGTTATTTACTAGATTTGTTGTACCTTTGAGGTGATATTTCATAAAAATGACGTTAAAAAAATTAGACTGATTTTAATGTGATCATAATAATAATAATTGGATGATTTTTATACTGCCATTTTTATGAAAAATCTCCTCAAGGGCACTGTACAAATATTAATTACAATTCTTTATCTAATTATTTTTTTACTTATTTATTAATGCATTTTTTTATACATACATTCACACAAACGAGGTACAATGATTATAAACATTTTTTTTAACATTAAATTATAAATACATCTGAACAACCTATGTGTAATGTATATAAAACAAAAAATCCCACATAGGCAAGGCCAGTTTGTGCGTAAACCTGGTATCAGTTAGTTGCAGTATATTAGTTTATTTGTATTAATACATGGATGTTAAAGGTAAGTTAAATAAAAGGTTTTAATTTAAATAAGAAAACAAATCGAAAAACAAAGAAAGAAAAGTGGGGAAAATATACAGTTATAGCAGGAAAAGGTTGATATCTTTGGTTTTAATCCAGTTTTTTTTATCTAATTATATACAAACAGATACAGAAAAACATACTTACCTGGCAGGTCGCTTCAAATGAACACAGTTTTATTAGAAAATTTACCTAGAGATGATATTTGTTATTTTATCCTCCTTTTCTAATGATTATATTGGTTACATTTATTAGAAGATTGGTAGCACAAGAAAAGTTGGTATTTATTTGATATATTTATACCATGCATATAGTAGAGAGCTACAATCCAACTAGATCGCATTATCCTTTATATGGCAGTTGGTACAGTCAGAAAGGACATTATTAATTACTCTGCTTACTATCATTATTATTTAATTTATTCATTATAGCTTATTCAATACTATGCATATATTATTTTGGCTGCAAGCTTTATTCCAGTACCTACATAATTTGTTTCACATTAGTTTTACTCTCGTATTACTTTACTGCGGTAAAAAACGTTCACGTTCTTATGTTCCCGACATCGACTGTGAAAGGGTTGTTGTCCGTTGAGTTGATTTATATTGAGTAATGCCTGGCCACGTGGTCTGAAAAGAAGACAGAATTGTATAAGTATAAAAATATTCTAACCATCTAACTAATTAACCATCACGCCATTTCCCCGTAGGGGTAGGCAGAGAGGACGGACAGGTAAACTCGGTATTGGCACACACCCTTTAGATCACTCACATTCATACATTGTCTCATAAATTCTCTTTAAGTTATTCTGACTCCGGATATGGCCCAACTCAAGTATTTCATTCACTCGATCGTGCCATATATTCTCCTTTCACTCCTTTTTTCGTTCATTCGCTCTACAAGCCCGAACTATCTAAGCGTCCCTTTTTTAATCTCACTCATTACGCTTACATCAGCATTACATTTTTCACACGATCAAACATGGTTTTACTGCACATTCTCTTTAGAAATTCAGTATACGTTCATATTTCCTCTGCCAAATCCATGCCTCGCTTACATCAGGAAAGAGTAAAAAAATATTTGGATGGAAAAAATCATAATATTTGAAGTAAGCAAACTATGCCTTCTTCCTAAGAATCAAACTGCATGTATTTTTCAGGGATGTAATTGTAATTGTTTTTTTTTCCTTCGCATGTTTAAGAGCCACTGGTGGTCCGACGAGTAGAAGACAAGGTGACAAATGGCCGAAGAAATATTACTTTTATCGTGCCCGACCGACGGACTAGCACTGGGAGTAAAGGGGACACGAGACGAGCATTCCTCTTTAATTTATTACAAGACTATTTCAATTTTCAAAATTAACCACCTGAATTTTATAACAGGCTACAAGTAAAACAAATTCCTACTACGTTTTTTTATTGATAGAATTTAAGATAGGTAATTTTATGTTATGAAGGAAGGCCTTTATCTGGGAAGTCTCTATAGTCTATAGCAAGTCTGAGAATTGTGGATAATTACCTCTTGCTCAGTTTGATGAACCTGAGTGGTATGTACTACTCTCAGTATGTATATATTTTTAATTTAATGTGTTTCAGCAGTCCATTGTAGACTGCCAGCTCCACTTCTTTGGAAAACTTTTTGTTTGTTCAGTCCTCCGTTAATGGAGTTTCCTACTTTCACCCTGTATTCCTAGTTTAGGATCGTTTCACCACATTTGTTGTTACGTTTAGGAACCACCAATCTCTCAATCGTTAGAAACCAGTCACCTTAGAGCTCAAACAAGGTGATCCATACATACTCACTACATGTTTATTTGTTTTATCACTCAAATATTACACCCAAACTACAATTTAATATTATTTTAACCATATTCTCTACACCGACATGCGACATCCGATTATTCATAAAATCTAAACAAAATAATGCTCTCTTTCTTCTCTGTTCTGTTTTAGAAATAGGTTCTCATCTGTTCGTTTATTAGTTCCCACCAGCCGAGCAAATTGCTGCGACTCCATCCAATTAAGTTAGGCCATAAAAATGCTCTCCAATCGCCGCATGCCTCCGTTTGCGCATGTCTGCAGCCGCCCACGGCGGCTGGCGTGGGCGGAACAATAGGCGGATGGGACAATGGGAAACTGTGAAACCTGCCCAACTTTCCCTACAGCTACTGTCAGGCGTTTTCATGCCCCTTCTCATTCTGCGCTACGGGGAAGTTCGCAAATCAAATTAATGATTTTCTTTTAACTATACGTTTTGTTTCATTAGGAAAATTAACGTACTTAATATGTATACTGTTTATCCTGAAGAGAAAAGCTTGGATTCTGATACTTGTAAATATTTATATATTAAAAACAGTGGTGTAAACAATGTACTTCTCATTAATTATATTAATAATGATGCCACAAAATAATTACACAACTATTTAAGCAAATTTGTGAAAAGTTATTTTGAAAAGTCGCCCGGAAGAATTTGATAAAAACCTCTTAAAAAATACTTTTTTATTTATTTTAATTTTTAATGCTTATGCCTGCAAAACTACGTAAAATGGAAATACTTCCGTGCCTTCAAATTCAATTCGAATTAAAGAGAAAATAATAAACATTATTAATCATATATTTAAACTTGCATAATCTTGAGTATTTTTTACGGCGGGTAGTTTTAGGAGATATCATTTACAACTTTAATCAACCCTTCCTGTGATCCTGCTGAGCGATCCGTTGTACGTACTATAACTATTACATTCGTGGTTTATCAGAAAGGGAGGAAATTAATAACGTAGCTATGAGTGGTATCACTATTAGTATACGAGTATATAAATATATGATATGTTACTTTCATCATCTATCGTGAAGAATTATAAATAAGTTGACATAATAAGCAAACCAAAAATTTTCCCCCTCGCCATAAAGCTTTAATTTGCTTGAAACAAAACGAACATACGATCCTTCTCTTCTGAATTCACTTCCTGGCATTGTTATCCGCGGGACCATAGCGCTGTCTAGCCAATAAAGCCACGCTTCATATCAAACTCCCCCGCTTTAGCATCTATTTTGGCGAATCACCGCGACATCGGCGCTTGTGCTATTTCAGAGCTGGGCCGCGCGCATAACAATGCCGAGCCATTCCGAATCGCAATTCTTCCAACGGGCGCAGCGATAAAAGTCGTAAGCGACCTATTGTTACCGGAATACCATGTTTATAAAGCGAAGAATTTTGAACTCTAGCGTCGACTCATGCTATAGTAGATAGAAGGTACTTATTATATTGTTTTACTTTAGAGGTATTGTACCGTGTTCTGGATATCCTCAAATTCCTTGAAGAAATAAAAAAACCAGTTTACATACTTTTCATTGTATAACCAAAACTTGGGATATAGTTTAAAATAGACATAATATTTTAGTCATCGAATAAACCCATAATTCAAAAAGAGTTCCGAAACTGCTCCGAGAGCTTTTTTTAAATTTTTTTTAATATTTATTAGATACAAAAAAATGTTCATATGTTATTTTGGGCTGCACTCTGCACAAAAAAGATTACAATGATGAGAACCAACCTTCAATAGAAGAGGGTCGATACCAGAAGAAGAATACGAAGCCATTTTGCGATTGATTACCACACTTGCTGACGGCCAGTGGCGGTTCGTGAAAGTATTGTATGCTAGAGTGCTAAGATTAAAAATTCGACATTATTGATGTTGCTGTAGCCGAAAAACACAATGCAAATTGCAATTAAAAATTCCATTTTAACCAACCGGTTAACATATAAAAATAAAAAGTGGTATTCAAACTAAGTTATTTTATTTTAATTTATATTATTATTAAACTTAGGTTCATATTTTTAGTCTACACATCTGCCCCGATGATGGACATTGTAAAGAATTTCCGAAACGTTGGCTGAAGTTGGAGGAGGAAACAACATTATACCAGTATCGATTTGAAATAATAATCTTATTCCTACTCCAAGCATTAATAATTGAATCCGAGAGCTGCTTTGAATAATATTCTATCAAAACCATTTAAATAGTATTAAAAATTAACATTTAAATATCCCGACGATTGTAAAGGAAGCGATTGTTTAACGGACGGCTTAAAAGGTGAATTACATTATATCTCCAAAGGATTATCATTGCCGGCCATTCTTAAAATGTTGAAATGATTATTCGGTATTTTACTTGATCAGCCTTTAAACCGCTGACGTCATTGCCGCCGTAATGTCCAAGAGAAATTCTGGCCATCGGTGCCGGCATAGCCTGCTATAGGCCATAGGTGCTATAGGTGTTACAGGTGCCTTAATAAACCGTCGTAAAGCCGAGAGACAATATAACAGGTGATTTCGGATTATATTAATCCGATTTTACAATGTAGACGTGATGTTTATGTTCACGGAAAGGTACAAGGCTATTAGAAAGAAACTATTGAATCGTATTTTTGCATTTGAATCGAGAAGCATTTATTTAAAAAATCACCACTTTATAATCAAAGAGCAGGTTCTGTACAATACGTTTGGCGAGTTTATTGGGGATGCTATATTACTAGGTATGGAAGATTTAACTTAATTTCGAAGGTTTTTCTAGATTCCTACCTTCTTCTATCTCCTTTTCCGATGATTTTCGTACCTTCGATAGAAGTGACATTAGAAAAAGGGGTAGAAAATAGATATCCAACAATATTTACTACTTCTGTCGTAGGGTGACTGGCACAAACAAGATACTTTGAACATATATATTTTAAAGCGGCATCACGTTCATGGATCAAATGCATTGTACATGTAGTTTGGCATTACAGATCGATGAACCAGTGAATTCAATTTGTATTTGTTAGCCATAAGTAGTAAAAATAGATTGTCTATAGTTAGTGATAGCATAGTGGGAGCATTGGAAAACAAACAGCGCTGAACAAATCATCCAAATATTATTATAATAATTATTTTAAATTATCGTCTTGGATTGAATTGCCATATGGTTAACCTTACTGTAGTCCGGGATCTGTGAATTTTTGGTCCGTCATGGGGGCTCGTAATTCTTCTACATCTTCGTATGGCGGAGGAGAGTTGGTGGAGGTCAAAGTGGGATGTTGAGGTTATTCAGCCAGTCGACGGTATCGGGAGTCACTTAGTTTACCACTTCTATGGGGAAACTGATGAAGGTGACATTATTATACACCCTAGTGCTCATAAAAAAATGTGCCAAGCCTACTTTGAAAAATTAATTGGTGGTCTAAATAAGAATCTCACAAGACATTAATGGAAATTAAATATTTTTTGTTGAATGGTTTTTTCACAAAATAACACCATAAAAATTACCAAAATATTAAAAATAATATTAAACGATTGCAGGCGAATTCTCACTTCTAGGGTTGAGTTCAACGGTAGCCCAACTTTAATAAAATAAGATCAAATTAGAATGTTTTCTTGTAAACCCCGCTTCTTCCTTTACCCTCTTGAGCCTGGAAACCAGTTAGGGCAGTTAGAGGCATGGCCACGTTACCCAACTCCAGTAATCAGCAATAAACTCTCAAGTTTTAATATCGATGACGAAACTACTAGCGCTCGTGTCGCTGGGAGGCTCTATAGCTGTAGGAAGAGGCTGTGGTACCTACTGCCCACTGTCGGCCGATGGTAAATTACGAATTTACGACACGATAATAACATTTTTAATATTGTATTGTCAAATAAAGTACGGAATGTTTCAAAGATTTGTGGGACACTTATGGTTCGGCGGGAATATTATGTAACAGTTAAATTAAAATGTTTGTTACGCGGAGGTAGAATTCTGCGGAGGTCGCTTGAATAGCAAATCGAACTAACACTTCCTACTGGAAGGTAGGTACTGTAGGCTGAGGTCAAATTTGTTAGTATAATAAAAGTATCTGCTATGCATCGGGGGTTTAAGACATTTAAATTCGATTTCTTGTAATGAATGTGACTAAAAGCTTTGAATTGGTATTTTTATAGCAGAAAATGTCCTGTAATGCGTAACGAAAAGTGACAACAATTATTCTTAATCAAACAGATTAACGAAAATATTGGTTAAATTCTTATTGTAAAATTTATATTATTATATTATTTTAACTTTCAATTTTATAGGAAAAATTCATGACACGCCTCTGTCTTACAGTACCCAATCCAAAACATGATATATTTACATATATTTTTATTAAGGCAATAGATAAATACAGGATTTTGACAAAACGTATCCCTTTACAAAATTTTCTTAGCTTTTAACCACTTGTGCAAACCAAAGACACATGATTCATTCCCTACTTGCCTACATAATAACAGTAATATGTTTTTTTCCAAGATATTGGGAGATTGACGTAATCCCATGAAGCCCAAATGATTATACGTATTGTACATAATAAGATCAAACAAAATATATTTGTAGATAATTTAATAGAAAACGTGAAGTAATATTTGTACAGCGCCCTTGAGGTGATTTCTTACAAAAACGGCGCTATACAAATTATCCAGTTGTTATTATTATACCTAAGATAGAAAAATAATTTTTGTTTTGAAGAGTTTTCTTAACAATGTACATTTTTTTACTTTATTTTATTTATTTGCTACCGATTTCGAACAATATGTCCAGAAATTATTTCAGTTTCAGGGTCGATAAATCGACGTTTATAGAAAGAACGTTATAAAGTTTCATACAATACGGCATATTTATATATAAGTACAATATAGATTATATAATTATATTATTGTATGGTTTACATTACATGTGAATGTCCAAGAAATATAAAAAATTGAAAAATAAGTTAAGATGAAATAATTCAATAGTAACATAAGATAATATTATGAAATGCGAATAAATAATTCAATAATACACATACATATTTTTTTAAATAATAAATATTATGTGTTAATGCCTTCATTTGTTCTTCTTATATCCGTAATATGTATATTTTTAATTAAAACTGATGTCGCGTACGATATTATGTGAACCCTTAATGTCATTGTAAAATGAACAACGGACATTTTCCCATAAAGTGAAAAGCATGAACTCATTTTAAGGCGGCACAAAGGCACCGATTTCCTGTATGCACTTTATACCATCCTTATATTGTATATTAACTTTAAAAGGTGAGAAAAAACAGGTAAGTCTTATATTTGCCTTGGTCTTCAACTCAAGATTTTTGAAAATAAATAACTTTTAAAGGTTCGGATTTCATTTGATTTCAAGTAATTCTTAAACGAATTGGGGCCACGATAAGAATGTCCAAGCTAAGTGAAATTTTGAATACGTTAAAAACGTGCATATGGCTTTAGACATAAATACATAAAAAAATAACGAGAATGCAGAAACTGAATACGCACCAAGCGTATTGGCAGGATGTGAACCTTATAGGTGCAGAATACCAAAGAATTTTGTTTGATTTTTTTATGCCGGGTTTTGATATAACTCCTCCATTACCTCCATTTGATCCTCTTTTTCTATCCTCCTCCAGAATTTCTGTAACAAATAACATCTTGAATAATTGAATTAAATAATATACTTTGTATTCACCACTTTATTAATAGATCTACATGTTTCGAAAGCGATGCTTTCTTCTTACCCACTTTAATCAATTTTTGTTTATGTTTATAATTTGTCTATTTTTACATTACTGAGTTCTAATTTTTATCATTTGTCTATACTTGACATTATTATATTTAGTATTCTATATACTCCTGGTGAAGAAAGCATCGCTTTCAAAACACGTAGATATCTGTGTATTAATAAAGTGGTGAAGACAAAGTATATTATTTAATTCATTTATTAATAATGACTCCCCAAAGCGAATACCAATCGTTTGAAGAAATTATAGATAATATCTTCTTCAACAGGGTGGAATATACTCCGCAATGCTCTGGCAAAAGGCCACTATTGAGAATAGTAAAATTCCCAACCTTCCTCTTTTACATCTCCTTACCTTTCCCACTCCCTTCATCCTTATAAAATACCCCGATTGGGGATGCCTTGTGATCTTGTGCGAGAATCCCATAAATGTCTCTTCCAACAATTGGTATGGCTCCATGATCCATTAGACACTATTTTTGTTTGGTTTCAAATATCCTCTTTCCTACCGTTTTTCAGTAAAGGATAACTATTTCGCCTACTAGCAATTAACTAGGATTAACGTAATATTAATGCCATGATGTATTTATATTTCTCGTGTCCAATTCCCGGACGAGCAGCTATTGCATTATTTACATAATATACTAGGATAAGTAATATGAATGTGTTCAATAAAGATATTAAGGTCTTTATCACCTCTGCTGACAGACTTACAGCCTACTTACAGACTATCGACCGTTTGACATAATTTAATATTTTCTTTAATAATGTCAATGAATTAAAAGCAACTATCTAACGACACATTTATTCGCCCAACCTGCCCGCTTTTAGAAATTGCAGCATCTGCATATTAATATTTACAGAAGTGGAGTTCCAAAGTGATTTTATTAGGCACGGACTTTCACACCTTATCTCAGTAATATTTAATGCAGAAATAAGGAAATGTTACACCGATAAATTTTAATAAGTTGATTCATTTGTATTCATAGAACTAAGTACGATAGTAAGGTAATTAATTAGTAGCATTGCACTCTTGCCACGTTTTACAGAATAAGCACTTCGCATCAATGTGATACAGACTTCATTACGAAAATTAACGATAAAAACTTAATAACTATCTTCAATGCGACAGTAAATTACATGTTATAATATGTAGAGTATTTTGGTGTCATAAACTTTATATCATTGATTTCAAGTACCCATAGGTGTAACTTGGGCATTTTACAATAGATGCTTTAGAGAATTATAGGAAATATATAATTCTTTCCTTGTTTATTTATCGTAATAATATTTATAACAATGGTCTCTGCTATGCTTGTCCCACTGAGAAGAGTTAAGACAATTAAATCTTACGTTTAGGCATTAGGAATCTCATATTCTTTTAAATTATAAATTCAGATATTAGTTTTAATTTATGAATAAGTTTAAATTTGTATATTAGTTTAAATATACACACTAAGTCAAATTTATGTATTGGTATAAATATATATATACATAAATTTGAATTAGTACATAAAATTGAACTAATATATATATTTAAACTTATGTATATGTTTAAACTAATATATAAGTTAAACTGTAATAACTGTATAACTGTAAGTATAAATTTGTCATAAATCACCCGACGCCTCATAGCCACAAATCTTGTTAGTAACCACTCAAATAGAAAATGACAGATTTTCTCAATACCCCTCTAACATTCTGCGCTTTAGTTACAATCGTTAGCATGTTAACAATTACGAAAGGAAATTCTAAAAACGAAATTCAGATTGCAGGTGGCCCATCATCAACTTGAAAAAGGCACGTGATGATGACGAAGAAACGTATACAATACTTAGTACGTTTATCTTATTGATGCTCATCGCGTCGAGTTTCCGTTCACACGCTTTTCATAATGACTATTGCTAACATCGCGCTCGCGTTTCGGCAAGATTTACATAATCCAACATCTAACTGTTGACAACAAAGAGCAGCAGTGAGCTGCGGAGTACTTTGACAGTGCATAATTACAGGTGTATTGAACAGGCTCCAACAAAGAATTTCATCAAGTATTCATTCACACCATATTGTGGATGGATGTATTGAGAAGCTGTGATCTGTGATCTGTGATGCCAATGCACCGTGAACACACGAACATGAATACTGAATACTGCAAACATGTTCTTTTCAGGTAGGTGTTAGTATTTAACAAATAATACCAATTTGATTGTGTTAAGTTTGTTAATAGAGAAGAATTTGATTTGATACATGAATGTTTTTTTCATCGAATAGGATGTTGCCACAGCAAACGTGAAGTTTTTTTTCGATTACGATTTTGTAACACGTAGCACATATGAAAATAATGAGGTGTTTAAACGTATATTACAGATGTTTTATTACAATATTTTTTAACTTACGTCAAAATTATTTGTAAGTCATATTCATTACATATCTTTTAGTCTTTTTTATGTAATTAGTTGCAAGTTACAGCTATCAATTCTTAAAGATAAGTTCTCACCTATTTGAGTTCCAGGATTGATTAATATTTGATACAATTTCTAAGTTGTTATGTTTCTTTGTGTCATTTAAACAAATTGCTCTAGGTGCTCCTCGTGTAATTTTTTCACAAAAAGAGAAATGGGAAAATTATTTCTTTTTTTGAAATTATCCAAGCATTATCTTTATTATTATTCATATAAAAAAAATTAACCTTTGTAATTTTCTTCGAATTGTTTATTTAAGACCGTACCGATTTCACCTTATAACGGGCATCTTCAGACTGGTTAAATTTAAATTAACACCTGCACAAATTTCAAATAATACATCAATTTAAACTGATGTGCAAAATTGAATTAATATATGTATTGGAACTAATACATAAATATAAACTTATATATAAATTAAAAAATTATATATAAATATAATTTAAAATTTGTATCTAAGTATTATTTTAAACTTATATATTAGTTTAAACATATACATATACATCTCGGGATACTTATATATAAATTAAAAAATTATATATAAATATAATTTAAAATTTGTATCTAAGTATTATTTTAAACTTATATATTAGTTTAAACATATACATATACATCTCGGGAGAAAACAATTTTAGACAATTTTCTCTCAATTTTGTCTCCTCTCGTATACTTTTAAATTAGTTATAAAAGTGCTAATACCAACCCTGGTGTATGGCAGTGAGGCATGGAATTGGTAGAGGAAGGATGAAAGTAAACTGAATGCCGTCTGGGACGAATGTGTGGTAAAACCACGTATGATCGTGTGAAAAATATTGAAATTCGTAAAGAATGCAAGGCTGATGTAAGCGTAATGGGTAAAATTAAAAAAGGGACGCTTAGTTGGTTTGGACAAAGGAGTGTAAGAAGAATGTATGACGCGAATGTGAATGGAAGAAGAAGCCGGGGGCGCCCGAGGAAGACATGACACGACCAAGTGAATCAAATACTTGAGTCGGGCCATGTCAAAAGTAGGAATAATAGAAGAGAATGTATGAGATGTATGAATGTGAATGAAGCAAGAAGTGTATGCCAAGATGGAGTTGTTTGGCGGTCAGTCCTCTCTGCCTACCCCTGCGGAGAAACGGCGTGATGGTTAGTTAGTTAGTTATATAACAACAATAATGATAATTCTATATTCCAGAACATATGCAGGAGTGCAATGCAATATGTTCCATCACTGACAATTATATACACATAAGAAGAAAAAAACAATGCATTAAGTAATGAACTAAATGGATAGCAAAATTTATTGATAGAAATGGATGATTGCAAAATACGAAAAAATATGTGTATTTAGAGAGAAAAAAGAAAAATGTTAATAGTGGATATTCGACAGTCTCTCGTTGCCAGAGGGTCATCAGAAGTCTCCATCCAGACATCTCATTGGCATAAGAATGGGGCGTGAAACGGTGTACTCCAAAATACCTGAAAAATCTTATTTCTCTTTTCAGAAACGGGCGGTCCGTTTGATCGATTCCTCTCTTTTAACAAACGCATTACAATCTTTGGAGTATAGGCGTCAGGTGAGAATGCTGTCTTTACTACATCCGAGGGAGTGGTATTATTAACCCCTTCAGCACCGTTGCACAGTCCGGGAGCACGAAAAATGCGCTCCCAACATTTTCACATGATTGACATCTGTCACATGAGGAAGAGTCGCCTCTTTGACTCGCTTTTGTAGTCAACAGCTCGACCACGAAATGACTTGCCGGCCTCTGTGTATTCCCCCTTCTACAACACCCGTCTCTTAAAGACTCTGGTTCACTCCTTCCTGACTTCAAAAATACCGTATGTACATAACATCCCCAAAATTGAGATAGACCCTGAAGGAAATTATTTCCATCATGGTCTCCTGTACTGTAAAAAAAACCAATGACCTTATAATAATACAGATGTAAGCATAACGAATCAGATCAAAAAGAGACCCTTAATTGGTGTGACCATGTATAGCGGGAAAGGAGTGTGAGGTGAATATGACGTCCAAATGGAAGAATAATAAGAAGAGGTATAGAGATTAATGTGAGAATATATTCTAGGTAGCATCTTAGGCAATACTTTTGGACTAACTTTTACCAAGATCCACTTAGCATTCTTCGTGAGGTCCATTATCTGAACCAGAGATTACCAAACATGACGACGTTATATTTATGTCAGACCTTTGTTATATTTGCGCATAACAAGATTACCGTTTACAAATTGTTTCACAATAAATTATCATGAGCGTGTGACATCATTTATACCAGTGATTCCCAACGTGGATAATATGAGATTTAAATTCCTTTTTGGGCGATCAAGTTTAAAAAGTGCTTTATATGATTTTGAGCGATGGGCATACTTTGTGCACTTATATTACACGCTGTAGATAATTCAGTGCTTTTTTGACGAGATCGACGCGTGATACAATTTCAAGGTTTCCGTTTCATAACATTTCTAAGGAATTCGTGGCAATTTTTTTCCTAGCAATAAGAATTAATAGCATTTATTTGGAAGATGTTCGCCTGCTGCGCTTTCTTTATCCGTGCTGTGATTGATATTTTGTATGGATTCCGTTTTACATGCGACAAAACGTAACATTATATTTACTATTAATTTTTTAGTGGTTTAATATACTCGTAAATATTATAAATTCCATCCCATCTGATTATTCCATAAGATACTGATGATTGCACCAGTGCATGGTATTCCATTTTAATTATTTTGATATCAACTGTTTTATTCAAACGTTTAAATATGTAAGTTAAATACCTTAATTTACTTACAAGCTTTTCTACATGATATGTCCATTTAAGTTGACTATCTATTATGATTCCTAAATATTTAACTGTATTCCCTGAACTCATTTCAGTGAGTTATTGTGTATTAATCATTGAGAAATAGCTAGGATGCAGGTGAGTTCTTCTGATATTGTATATTGTTTTATATCACTGTCTGTATCTGTATTTTCTCCTTAAATAAATAAAAAGGTTTTTTATATACTCGTATTTAGAGGGGGGGTGGATTGAAGAAAAATATAATTTCTTCAATAAATTTGTAATTAATAAATGAATTTAAAAATATAGTTAGTATTCACGTGTATATTTTGTAGTGGTGAATACTAAGCATATTTTAAACTCATTTATTAATAATGACGTCACAAAGTAAACATCAATCGTTTGAAGAAATTATTATTGTGTAATTATTTTGTGGCGTTATTATTTATAAAATTTATACGAAATTCTTTGTTTACACCACTGTTTAATATATAAATATCAACATGCTTCAGAAGCGAAGCTTACCTCATTAAGATAATTTTAAAAGCATTAATTTTAATCATCCATTCAGTCAATCAGAACGTTTATATTCATTTATAATGGCATTAACAAAAAAATCATAGGAAAATAATGATTCCTCAGTTTGTCCTATAACGAACCTAAATATTAATTTTATTACCTGGATTGTTCATATTTCCTGTTTGATAAAAAAGCCACCTCAAGAACGCTTCTTCACTTAATAGAAATGTTTGTAATAATTAGAATTATCGCAGACTCTCGCGCTATTATGGTGGATAAACTCTCGAGGTATAGGGAATTACTGATATTATATTTAAATGATCTGTTTGCCAAAGATAATAAGTAGAATACCCTAAAAACCTTAGAAGGCGAAAGTTGTGTCAATAGATTAAGATTCGTGTTAGTTCTGAATGGTTTATAAAAAATACAAGATTGTTAACTATTCTATTAGCATATTTAAAGTACACAGTAATTAATTAATGTATTTTTATAAGATTGTGGTATTGGTGTTGTTATTATCAAGAAAATTATTACACAATTACGCGGAAAATTTTCATAAATATAGCGCTGGGCTGCAATTACGTTTGTTATGATTATTGAAAAGCAAAACATTGGTGTATATTTATTTTTTTATTGCGGGTCAAAAAATACCCATTTAGTGTGTAATAACTCTTTTATTGCGAGTAGACTGCTGTATTTAACTTATAAATGTAATTTATAACTGTTGCAAAAATTCGTCATCCTTCGCATCCGATCATTATCGTAGCCTACTTTGAAAAATACGTTTAATTCAGCTGTTACGTTGTAACGACCGTTAGCCGTACAGAGGTTTAACGATGCTCGTTAGTTGTAACGAATTGTGGTACGATGGCTAACGACCAGTAAAAAGGACATGGGAAGCTAAATGATCTTTTTAGGTCTTTTCAAAGTAGGTAATATGGATTTTTAGAATCAGGGATGAACCACCCAAAAGAGACGTTATGATTTCTTAGATAATTTTCATTGGATGGTAAGAAACGTGGTGGAAAATAATCACTTCGTCGTGGTTTATTACTTTTCACGTCAAACTGAATAGTGTTAAAACTTTACAAATTAAATTAATTTAGTAAGGTGACTTACTTTCTTGGTAAGCAAACTGACCGCATTTAAAGCTCTAAGAATATTTCACTTCAAACTTTGGTAGAGTTTCGCTGTATTTTCAGGACTTAAGTAAATTTTAATGATGGCAAGATATTCAAAACCCTTTTCAAAAACGTTAACTTATGTTCCGATTAAGTGCTTGCCAGATTTTGTTTAGGCTCCTGGATACAATTCAGCTACAATCTAATATGCGTACGGTTGCGTGAACTTCTGGAAGTAATTTCGTAAAGAAACCTTCATACAGTAAGCCTTTGTGATTTCAATACTTTAGTTTCAATAACCACATTATGTGATTCGTGTAAATTTGTATGAAATCATCCCTTGCTTGTTTTTTTTAGTCAAAATATGCTTCCCTTAAAATACATATCATTAAGGTTCCTATCCAAATCATAAGAAGACGTTTATTTAATTATTTACATAACATTTTATGTAACAAAACCTTGTACGAGTATTCTTAGATTTGATAATAAGCCGAACAAATCTTGGAAACCTAGTCAAATACAAATATACTTTTGTGTTCGGAGTTTTCTTTGGAAAACTGGCACATCCCGGGAAAGTGGCGGGAGTTGTTGGGTCACGAGAATAAAGGGGGTGGTGGAGTGGAGGGGGAAGGAGGAGGGGGTCGGGCGGGAGATCGAGAAGGCGAATATAAAAAGAAAGAGAAAGAGGACACAGCAGCAGAGAGCTTTTCATCTCCCGCCTATTCCAGAGAAGAAAAGCGGAATAGGAGTCCTTATTATTCTAAGAGAAAAGACGAAGAAAGGCATTTGTAGCCTCAATGGGCAAAAGCTCCTCCCACGCGTTCCGGGAGCTTTTGTACCCGGTTTTCTCTGAAGCTCAATGTATTGAAGCGAACCAGCACTGCTCAAGCTTTACGCTAGCTTTCTAGGCTATTTGCGATTCTAGAATATTTTCTCAACAACACCTGACAGCTGGTTGGTACGTTTAAAAATAGTTACTGTCCTAAGTACTGTCCTTATCACAAACCTGGAAAGCTAACAATATAACCTGTAATGTTAGAAGCGTCGCTCTATTATTGTTTATTTAAATAAAATCTGCCAATGCATAAATAGCCTACAACTTCATCGCACAATCACGTTCTTTTCTTCAACCACCTTCACACTGCTATCATGCTTTTCTTTTAGTTGTACGTATTTGCCTATTACCAACAGCGCCCTTGTGGCGATTTTACTCGCTAAACAAACGCTCAGAAAAATTCACCATTTATTATTTTTATTATTAGCAAATTATTTTTTTAAGAACTTACATATTTTAATGATGAAACAGATTAATTAGATTCGATGAAGCAACAACACTCTCAACGCAAAGCGTTGTTTTAATGGGAACTGATAACTGTATTGTTTTCGGAGAAAGCAATAACTTTGTGGTTTGACATAATATTATTAAATGAAACAAACACATGTTTTAAACCACTAAATTATTACAATGCTGAACATTTTTTACCTTTTTTTATATATAACGTGTGAAAAGTCTCAGTGTGCGGAGAATGAGGCAATATTATTTTACTATATTTATTTTCCCACTAAGGGTTGGTTAGTAGAAATCGCCAATAGTCAATAAATTCGCCCATTTAAAAAGTATTTATATTTGTTTTACATATATATACACGTATGTATTCTGTATTATGAATACTTGTGATTAGTTTTCTTGAAGAGTAAATACATAATTTAATCTATCTCCCTACCGGTTTCGCTTGGCTCAAGCTTCGTTAAGATTAAATTTAAACAAAACAATATCATCAATATCGTCAACATTGGAGTAAAAGAACACATTAGATGTTTAACAAGTATAGGTTTTTCAGAATTTGGCGAACACTTAATTAATACCATGATAAAAACACAGAAGTACAAGTAATACATAAAAATGGTATAGGTTTGCGCCTTAATAACTTAGAAGCATTAGAAATATCAATATAAAATAAAAACAATAATTGCCGTATTTTAAATAAACAATTAGATTTAAAAATACTCCAACTTTAAGGATATTTCCTTTCTTCTCTTCCCCTTCCCAAACCCCTTTACCGCCAGCCCTTTGATGCTCTGCCCTGTTCTACCCTGATATGCTATCTCTTTCCCCCACTTTCACTGTCTTCATTATGATATATCTCCGTTTGTTAATTTAGTTTATATGTGTACGTTCCTGATGAAGGTTGAGTTCAACCGAAACCGGTCGATAATGCATAAATATAAATAAAATAAAATGGTTTAAAGCAAAAAAAATTCTTTCATTTAAATAATATCACATAGAGTTCATTTTAGAATAACTATTTTTGTCTACATTTTCTGGGTCAACCCAAACCTGTCGGCACAAAACGCAATTTCTATCATGACCTATAGAAATTGTAATAAACTGTCAAGAATTAATACAAAACGGCAAATTGCTTTTCCTGTATTTTCAAGAGTTATGGAAGATTAAATTGTAAAACGGTTCTATTGACCATGTTTCTACTATCTAGGTACGAGAACCAATGAAAGCAGGAAAACACTCTTCAAGGACCTCGGGTAGGGGGTTGTAATGAAACAATAATTAACACGTGTATGGTAAAAAATATAGTTAATCTAAACAGTAATACACAGAGACAAATGACTCCCTTTAAGGTATAAGGTAACTCCCTATATTCTATGAATTGCATAATCCCATAGTTTGTGGGAATTATTTTGATTTAATCTGGCACAGGGCACACGTGTAAAATGATTTTATAAATAAAATAAGAACAAACACCTTATATAAAGATGCATAATTTCATACACGTGTGATAAAACTCAAAACATTAAATCGTTACATAAATTAACCATTTTCAATAAGCGTATTAACTAAAATATAACATTTGGGGAATTAAATTAGTTCAAAGGAATATACCTAGTGCAAACAATTAAGATGAACAGTATGAAATTATATAATTCTAAACATATCGTAATAGGTGGTGAGACATTGTGATCATAATATAGCGGACCAGAAGTTTACGTAAATAAATAATAAATAATAAACAGTATTGGTCCCAGAACTGTTCCCTGGGGGATTCCAAATTCTGAATAGGAGGGTTCGCTCAATATATTTTTATTTTTTATGTGTTAGTGTCGTTTATGTACACAAATTTGAATCATTCCTTTACTGTTCCTAGAATTCCAATATTTTTTTAAAGTTAAACTTAAAATACGATGTATTTGATTAATTGTACTCGTACAATTTTTAGGAAAATCTTATTTTTGTGTCATTAAATTATTTTAAGGGCGAGAGGGAGGTCGGAGAGTTATTATTTATTAATTCAAACTAATGATAGTATTATACATAATGTTTTTAAATAGAAAAATATTTTATATATTTACATAGGCTTAGTATTTATCAAAATCTAATCAGAAATATTACTTTTTCCGACCGTCCCATTGTATGTTTTACAAAATATTTAAAATACAAATATGATTTTTACAGTGGAGAAAAGTATTTTTAATCCTTTGTCTTTGCGTTTTTTGTAAACAAACATAACCAAAGATTTGTAATCCGCATTACAAAAAAAGCATTAAAGTTACGTAGTGTTTATAAAAAAATAAAACCACACAATGTTCTTTTTTTTAATTTATCTTATCCACAAGTTACAGAAAACCCTTCACAGCATTTTTAAGGATATTCAACTTTTTAAATGTTTTTGTAAAACATGCGTAGAACTGTCAGAAATGTGTAATATTTCTGATTATATTTTGATAAATACTAAGCGTACGTACAATTCAAAAGAATATTAAAATTTTTCCACAAGCTTCACACTTTCAGCGCCGCTGCGAGAACTTTCTGAGACCGTAGAATAAATTCTTCCAACGAACAAGTAGAACTCCATCTCCCTCTCTCCTTTTTGTTTCTGTCCCACTCAATGAGCTTAATTTTCTGAAATAATAATACAGACTCACAATGTGTAATGCGATTATATTTTGTGTCCTGAAAAGCTTTCATGAAAAGCTTTGGAGTCATTATTATAATTAGCTTATTCTTCAGTCGGGCATTACGGTTCCTTTCAGAAGTAGAACACTCGAGAATAAACAATTACCTTTTAAATATAACCTTCAAAAGCAGGTAGAGAGACCTCGTTTATGTTTTTTTGTTATTTTAATCAATAATAATTAGGCGTCTAATTAACTTGAAAAAAAAGTGTTTTAGTGTTTAGTAAGTCCTAAACATCACTAAGTACAATTTCAAGAAATATAATCCTATAAATATCACTACCCAAGTAACCGTTCTAATTCCTCTGCTGCTTTTTACTATCTAAAATTGACTATCACTAAGGAAAACTGCAGACTGGTTTGTACGTTTTAACGCCACGAGGTTCTATGTTTCTTCCTTTTCAATGTCTTTGATCAATCCATCAATTACCAGTTGAGGTAATCTTCTTTTTTATCAAGATCGGTTATAATATTATCGCTTATTCAAAGAAAAACCTGTACACTAATGGCCTTGCCTAAACATAGGATTTGAACAATTTTAATAATAGTCGGAGGTTTCGTTATAAATCAACATTTTCCTCTCTCCTACAACACTGGTCTCTCAAGACCCTGGTTTATTCTGTACCCTGCCCTAAAGACACTTCGTACAGCCTCCCCAGAATAAAATTTAGCACCTCGAAAAACTAAAAGCCTTCCTGTGTGGACTTAATTTCCAAATACAAAGAAGAAAGAAAAGACACTTCGGAAAATACGATTTTTATAATAATTACGAAATCCTTCCACAAAATCTGAAGGCCGTTTCTAAATATCCTTGGGGAATACGTTCACGTTATTTCTGCGATTCCGGAGACAGCCGAACTTTACCGAAGCCTTTCATCGGCTCTGTTTTGTCGGGTATGCTTTCATTTCAATTACCCACCCCCAATTCCCTCCCCTCTCCGTTCGGGCACACAAAACGACCAATATTGTCTGAATACACAAAGCGGTTAAATACAAATAACCGATATACACCCTTCTCCCTACACCCTTTCCATACCCCTTCTCACTCCCTGGCCCAACAGCCTTCCCAGGGGTGTGTGTTTGGGAGGATCAAGCTTTATTTCATGACGTCAATAAATTGGTAGCCATTTTATCATTGTACCAGTACGAAACATCATTTGAACATTGTATTGTGTAATATTTGATATCTCTTTTCGGTAAAAAATATCTATAGGCCATTTTTATTCGCCAATCTTGGAAGAGTACATTATATTGTAGTGAAACGAAATAAATCAATGTGCAGATAGTAACCAATTGGATACAGCGGTGTTGAGATATTGATAGTTCTTCCTTTGTGTAATATCGCACCCAACTGGAACTGAGTGAAAATGTGACATCCTTACCCCGGAAATGTTATGACGCTAAAAAAGTGATAATGAGAAAGTACAAGGTTGAAAAAGCGTCCGGCTATCATGATATGGGGGCTAATTCTGGCTCTTTTTAAAGATAAGGCATTATCGTTATCCTTAGGATTAAAAACATTTTACTTACTGCGATTCTGATTACATTTCAATGACAATACATTTTTAAATGAGTTTTTGTTTTAATTATCACAGTACTATAAAAAATTATAGGTGTATCAAATATAATCTCTTTCTTTTTTAATAGAAAGACAAATATTTCCTGGTTACGAATAACCTGACGGTATTTGAAGATCTCCTATTACCATTACAGTAAGCGGAAGATGTTGCTTGTGTCGCAATTTTCATGAAACTACGCAAATATTGATGTTTTTTAAAGAATTCACCGAATGTCCGAGAGAACAGGAACCACAGTACAAAAAGTATTTAAGCCTAGGGATAAGGAAGACTCATCCTTAAAAAGAACCGAAACCAGGCCACAGGTAACTAAATTTGTCGATTGCAATTTCAAGCGTTCTTTCCATTTATAAATCCACTCTGGAACGAGTTACAAATATCTTTCGATTAATTATACAGATGTATATGAATTCCACGAACAACAGTAACTTCTTTTTCTATAGTAGTTTCGAAAAACATATTTTTATAATGTTATGGTCGTATAAAGTGGGTGCGTTGATTCGCAAATTATCGTTATCACAATTTATATAATTATAATTGAATTGCTCAAATATGCAGGGGTAAAATAGGAAGGGTAAGGTGGGATCCAAAGACTTACCCCTGATCGTTATTTCTCCACAAGCCTTTTCTTTGACTGTCAATGCACTGAGCATATAAGTAAATTAATAAGAGTTCAACATAAAAAACACAGACGATATTCATTTGCGGCGGAATCACAATCCAAAATAATTCGCGACGGTTACAAACAATACGGCATAGTGAACGAAATCACAGCGGTCAATGGACTTGGTATGGATTATAAATGAGTAAGTTTTATAAGGATGCGTATTATTTCGCAGAATCAACTATAAGGCTATCCAAGTTAAACCGTAACCGGCGCAAAAATATAATATATAGGGGACATGATTGACGAAACCATCGCGTTAAAATCACGGATTAATAAAACGTTTATTTATTCACACGTGAAATTTATATGTTCTTTTTTAAGGTACACAACACGCCGGGATGCGTCTGGATATATAAAAAATAACAAACGTAATAATTTAATGCGCTATTAAAATCATTTCATAGTGCCAACTTCATGGGAGTTCAAATTTTAATTTCGCTGGAAATATGAACAGCGATTCCGTGGTTATTTATTTATTTAAACCTGGTCATTTTAAATTGTATATTAATGGCATACGTTATGATTTCCTCGTATCCTCTATGACGACACGTCATTTTAGTATATTAAATTATTTGCGCAATATCATTTAAAAAAATACATTTGTATAGCGCTATTTTACTGAAAAATCATCAATGAAAATATTCAATGTCGTATTCCGAGTGGTAGACTCTTTCAATATCGCCCAGGTCAAGGACCACCATTCAAAAAAGAAACAATGGTTGAATTGATTTAGTCGTGTCGTTAACCAGATCTGAATAGTCAAGAATTTTCCAACCTTCCGTTCCCCCATTTCCATCCTTCTCCACTCTCTTCAATTCCTCAACATAACTTAATACAGGATGTCATAGTCCGATAGGTTCCAAACAGTTACGACTCTTATGCGGAAATCCTACACATATTTATATATTTTTTAATCTATCAACCCATCAATAAGCAATAAAAAACAATACTTTTTTTTTTTCAAATGTTACACCTCGTAAGATTACCCCTGTCTGTACGTGTAAGGACGGGGGAGCTATATCACCGCCAGAGTGAGCATGGTTGTATGGCGGGTTAAGGTATGAGCTATAAGAAAGGAGTTGAAGAGGCCCGGATCATATGAAGTAGGAAAAACAGATGCCGGTAGCTCGTTCCACATACGAGCCGCCTTACACAAAGAGTCGGAGAAATGACCAGTTCTCATGAAGACAACATCAACTGTGAAACGGTGTTCTGCTTGTGTCAGTCGAGTTTCGCATAGATAGCTAGAGCAACGTGCGCCGGTTTACGGGGGATCAATGTTGCTAGCTTATTTGAGCCATTGACGCCATTGAAATACAGTTGGAACAAATTCAGTATATCCACATTGCGTCTATGCAATAGAGATGGCCATCAATCAGACGGACCGCTCTCCTTTGCACACAATCAAATTGGCAAGTGTTTTGAAGATCCAGGCCAGAGATGACTTCCTAATTCAATTATTGAGATTTGCACAAGGTTATCTGCTGGTCACTATTGAAGAATCTGCTAGCCCTGTACAAGACGCCCAGTTTTTTGGAAGCCAGATTTACTCGAGTTTCTATGGAGGCCATACCTGAACCGGTCTGGTCTACACTGAGTTTAATATTATTATAATTACTATGACGGATTATAATATGAGGTATTCATTGTTTGTGAATGGAGTTTATACACGCAACAAATTATCAAATTAACAAATTACAATCCGTTTTTAACGCTGCGGCAAGACTAATTACAGACGTATCTAAATACTTTCACATTTCAGATCTTCTAAAAAATCTTCACTGTCTCAAATGTCCTGAAAGAATCCAGTTCAAGCTTTGCTGGATGGTATTTAAATCAATTAACGGGATGGCCTCGGCTTACCTATCGGAACTCTGTATGCCAGAAAATTCCAATTCACGCCAGTCAATTCACTCTTAGATCAGCGACATCATCGGCCATCGGAAGGCTGAAGGAACTAAAGCGCACACCAGATACTAAGTTTGGTGAGCGAGCTTTCAGCGTGTCAGGCCCTAAAGCCTGGGATAAACTGCCATACGATCTAAGATTGATTAAAGACTCGACAGAATTCAGAGCAAAACTCAAAACTCATCTCTTCGGACAGTCATATGCGTGAATGGTTCAGCTCACCTAATAAACAAATTATTTAAATATTTGCAAATGTAAATGATTATTATCAAAAATCTCAAATAAAATCATGTTTCAAATAAGCACCTACTCTTCTTTTACCAATAACCTTCTAATAAATATAATATCAATGACAAATAGGATTTAAACAATAACTTCAATGTCATGCAATGTGCAGTGTTTTCTAATATATGTGTCCTGTGCGTGCAAAGTCACATCATCTCATCCCAAAATATTGTAATTTAACGTTTTAATCTGGAGTGCCCTACCAGGTAAGTATGTTATCTGTATATGTACATAATGAGATAAACCCTAGCAAGTAGTATTTATACAGCGCTCTTGAGGTGATTTTTCACAAAAACGGCGCTATAAAAATCATCCAAGTAGTATTATTATTATTATGCATAGGTACTTACAACCTAAAAAATAAGTGATTTATTTCAGAATACAAGTTAAAGAAAATATTTGATAATATTAGGATAAGATGCAAGTTTGTACACAGAAGCTAATGTATATATATTTTTTAATTTAAATTTGATAATGTTATTATTAAGTTCTGCAAGTATTTTAAGTTTTTATTATTGTGACAGCTGTTTCGACGTTCAAGACCATTTTCAAACAGCGGTTAATCCACATTGTGATGACTTATTTATATATTAATTGATAAACTAAAGTTTTTAAGACAAGATTTTTGTGCATAGCGCAAAGGGTAATAATTATTTTTATAAACAATAATTATTAGCCTGAAACATCTCATCCAAATTGACGACGTAGCTCAACGGTAGAGCATCTGACCGGCAATCAGAAGGGTGCAGGTTCGAGTCCTGTCGGCGACATTTATCTTTTCTCGGAAGGTTTTTTCAATTTGGATGAGTGTTTCAGGCTAATAATTATTGATTATATAATTGAAAATACACTTTGTATATACCACTTTATTTAAAATATATAAATATTTCTACATGTTTCGATAGCAATGCTATCATCTTCAGGAATAAATTAATACATTTATTTGTATTCATTTATTCCTGAAGATGATAGCATTGTTATCGAAACATGTAGAAATATTTATATATTTTAAATAAAGTAGTATATACAAAGTGTATTTTCAATTATATAATTAATAATGATGCCACAAAGTTATAAAGCATTTGAAGAAAAAATAATTATTATTGTTTGTAAAAATAATTGTTACTTATTTATATGATCGTATTTATTCCCACCCAATTCTAATTTGGATTGGTTTTTAAAAATAATGATTTATTGTCGCTAAAACTGATTTGGTTAGAAAATAATATAAAATTCCCTATGTTATCGGGTTTTTACATTTATAATGTGTTTACCCCGTATTAAAATAAATGTTTTCTTAATTAATTTATTTAAATGTGTTATATTTTTTTCATAATGTGAACATACTGAGAAGTGGTGAATAAATAATATTCCTTATTTTATTAAGTAATGTTATGTTAGGATCACTCGTTCCTTCATCAATTTCTAATAGTTCAGGTAAATTTAATCTCAATCTTTTTTTGACATTTACATTAAATGAAAAAAATATTAAATGGCGTTCTACGAATTAAATATAAAACAATTAATAATATAATACGGATGCTAGGTAAGTATTTCATGTGTTTGGGGGTGATAAATTTCCAATATTAAAATATTTAAAAAACTGGTTTTTGCTTTTACAAAAATAAGCTGTCACACTGGATAAGCAGTTAAGTACGAAGGGATTCGAAAACGGGAAAAAATAACATCTGTGGTGATTTGAAAAATGTTTGTTTGATGTTGCTAATTGACAATTGGTTGGCCAACTGTCACAGTGTGGTGGGGACGGAAATAAAAATACGTCAGAAAATAGAAAAGAGTTTTCCATGTGTTAATTAGGACAGGTAGACACATACAGACTGTAGAAATAGTTTTAGTTACATTGACAACCTCTCAAATATCACGTTCAAATAAGTAGAGAAAAGATAAACAAAAATTGAAGCTTTCTTTTAAACTTCTATCGTAGTAAACACTCTGGTTCTTTTCTTATATTCACTAACGCAATGTACTTAATAATAATAATATTAATACTTGACTGACTTGTATAGCGTCGTTTCGCTAGGTTAATTAGGTATGCAACTGAACAATTCATGGATATGACTTTCCGAAGAGATGAGCTATCGGTGTTACCTGTTTAATGTACTTCTACTTATGCAATGTACTTTCTACTTATTCAATGTACTTTCTATTGGTATTACCTGTTAAATATATTTCGTTTATTTAAACGTGCCATGTTAATGTAATAAGAAGATAATTGTTTTTTTTGTGAAAAATATCCCAAGGGCCTGTGCAAATAATTAAAATGGGTCTTAGGAAATTACATTGTATCCCGCGCGTGCCAAATAAGTACTTCTCCTTGTGCCTTGTTTTTTCGCGTTTTTTTTAAGATAACTGCTTTAAAGAAAAAAATAACTGTGGAATAATTTACCAACATCTGTGTTTCCTCCCTCCTAGAACATTGATCTCTTCACGATCCAGGTTCACTCCTCTATTTTCTCAGAAAACCCTGCACACAGAAATTCCAAAGATGACATACCATAATATGCCCTGAGGTTTCTGTATGGAGTTAACACATAAAATCAAAATAATACTGAGGCTTTTGTAACATTACCTACCTTTTTCCAAATTTCTTTGACCATCTTATCGTTTCCCAATACTTCGTTATCCTTCAATACACGGTTTTGAACCTTGTAGATGTTTTGTTCTTGTACGCAAGTCATAACTTTTACTATCATTCGCGGCAGTTTTTAATAGTTGGTCACTCTATCTTTCAGTGAAATTAAATTACAATATTTTATTATTAATTAATTCGATTTGTTCGTTTTGAATCAATGGTGAAATAAACAGATCCCGTCCATGTGAGAGCATTCATTGCGACCGCACTGTAGATTGATCACGTTTGCGGTAAGTGCTTGAAATAGGGAATAAAAACCGCGGTCAAAAATGCAAAATCCAAAATATAATTGAATATCCACAACATGAAGCCTCCGATTAATACGGCCGACGTGCCGAGCCGCGTCGGGTAATGGCCAATTAAAAATTCAAACCGGAATCAAAAAAGTCCTTTTAAATGCAAAAGAGAACGAAAAATACGCAATCGGTCACCGACGCTAATTATTAGGATGCGGGAAAATAATCGTTCAGATCTGAATTTAAATACCGTTAGTTACCTAACTGCGCATCTTTCTCTATTATGGACATTTGGGCGTCGACCTTAGTTTTCATACATAATTTCTATAAATGAACAATTAAAACATAATTAAATAACGTTTTCCGTTTTTTTCCTGCTTTGTAAAGCATCCTTGAAATAAAAAGGTCCCTCTTGAAAAGTCTAAGAAAAAAATCTGTATTAAATATTATCATAATTAGAGGAACAATATCTTATAATTTATTACGCAAGAAATGGCTCAATTAATGGACTTGATTTTTTTTTTTTTAGAATAACAACCATAATATTTACATAAAAGCATCATACATAATATATCATATATACGAGTATACAATCGGCGTGTACACATCTCTGATAAATGTATTTACAACATGTGTGGTGTACGTAATAAAGTTTGTGAATTATTTAGTTCAAATTAAATAAT
Source organism: Halesus radiatus (assembly GCA_022606495.2). Classification (NCBI taxonomy): domain Eukaryota; kingdom Metazoa; phylum Arthropoda; class Insecta; order Trichoptera; family Limnephilidae; genus Halesus; species Halesus radiatus. Next base: position 49,475 of record JAHDVE020003898.1, read on the forward strand.
GTTACCAAAAGAAGGTTAAAATATTTTACTTGCTTTAAATTTAACGTTGTATTTTAATTTTATTTAGGAAGACAAAAAAAATCATCAGCTCTGGCTTTTAGTACTGAGATTTTAAATGAATTTATGGAATTTGAGAAAATATCAATTATGTGATGTTTATTTATTTTATTGTGCAATCTTGACGTTTTTGGTATAAAGTTATGTTGTCTCTATATGTTATGTTATGTTATGTTTAAATATAACAACGCCAGGACTGAGCAATGGAAACACTCTCTTGTACCTAGATCACATGAAGTTAGTAATAGATACGCAGATGTAGCGGATATATTTAACTTGATGGAAGGTAAGTACAAGATGGCCATACTATCATATCTTTTCAATCAATATTAATATAAATAAATTAACGAAAAATTACGTTTTTAATAATGACGCCACAAAGTGAGTACTAATATTTTGAAGAAATTATAATATCAATATAACTTATGTTTACTGTATGTTTTATATGTACTGTGAGGGGCCAGCTGGGGCCCCGACGGGGGTTACCACGTTGGAGCGGCAGTGTTGACGCCAGATGGGGCCCTGACGACCGAGATCACATAAGAAAAGGGAATTTTTGGCCAGCCGTTGGGACGGCCGACTCTCAGTTCTCCTCGGATAGCTCAGTAGTGTAGAGTATTGACTCCGACTCTCTGGATCGTGGATCGGCATTCCGCCTCATATCTGGCGAAGGGAAACAAGGGGCTCTCATACCATTCAAATGAAAGAGTCCAGTTCTCAGTACAAGGTTTATTGAGAGAGTGAACACATTATATTTAAATCAGAACATAGCTTTAACCTAAAAACCCATCTTATCTATTGTATACTAAATCTCTCTCTCTCTTGGGAACTAAATCGGGCGTTTACGGTAGGCAAATAATTATATCAGCACAGTTAATAAGGGGTTAGATACAGCTCACATGTTCAATGGCGTCGAGATTCACGTTCTACCATCGTAGATGCGTAATGCAGGGGAACACGCAAACTCACGCGGCTAGCATTTAGTAGGTCACCTGGAGTTTAACACTTGTTATCGGCATTACCAGTTAGATTACTATGTTCAGCGGTGTCTCACAAGGACAAGGAGTTTACATTGCCAAATACGAGGTAAGCGTGATGACGCCTAACCCTCGCGCAGGCGGCCATTGCCAAAGGCAAGTCGCTCTGTCGTTTACGCACAACCTATCGGTACCAATCACGGTGTTTTTCTGGCGAGCCAAGCTGCGCCGATGACGAGAGGAAGTCTCGCCGTCGGTGGCGGAACCCGAAACCAGAACCATAATAATCCTCGCGTATGAACGAGAGTCTAGAATGCATCTTAATTGTAGTGAATTCGTTACGTAACAGTACGCATATCTTTTACTTTATATTCTTCATGAACTTGTATTCCTTATACACTGTCTGATGTCATTGTACAACCTAATGCCACATTTAATAGTTACCTTTTAAAATTATTTGTGCTATATTCTTATGCTTGTAGTTAACTGTGAGATGTAATTATCGTTTATTGTATATTTATACCGTTGATATTAAATAAATAAATCCCACATTATTAAGATGTATCACTCTTGAGTTGATTTTTCACAAGAACGGCGCTATACAACTCATCCAATTGTTATTATTATGTATGTCCACAACAAATCAAAATTTATTGTAGATCTGGGTCTACCGTATAATGTGAACTGAGTTACTCACTATTTAAAAGCAGTGCAGATTAATTAGCAAATAACACTATTTACATTACCATTCAAATAACTCTTCTAACAAGCCTTCCTAAAACGTCCCTAGAAATCTACCTAGATTTTTAGCAATAGCAATTTGGTAGATTAGTGAAATGCACTGGGTCCATTGATGTAATCAACCAAACGCTTATTAATCTGTCGAGTATCGCCGGTAATCAGAGCACACCGCGCGGCAGAGTAGTAATCCGTCTTCCGCATCTATTCGCCAACTTCCGGCTAGCGGGTAATCGTCGCTAATTTCGTTAGGCGCTAACGACGCCGTCTAACGCCGCCGAACGGAGACACCGAGCGTCGTTAATGGCCGCATTTTGATAAGTCGGAAAACTAGTCCCGTACGAGGATTGGCCGTATCAGATTATTCGTACTCTCATTTGATGACGAATACACGGTTGAGGTGACCGACACTAACGGTGAAGACGTATCTCAGTCGTTCCTACGCCAGGAGCTTAGTTATAGAATATTATAGGAAAATACCACGAAAATTAATCTGAAAAAATCGAAATGGTTAAAAACGTTGTCCCTAGTATTCATAGACAGAAACATGTTAGACTATTGTTATTCCAGAGTGCGTAAATCTTACCTGTTAAGGTATACTATGATACAAAAACGTAATTCAACACATACGTACTGAGATGAAAACAATAATACATGTATCTAATAAGAGATAAGCACGTGCTGACAAGCCAAATTAATTGTCTCAGCAGGACTTTATTTATATTTTTAAAATATTAATAATAATTAAATTTAAAAAAAATAAAAACAGACAAATAACTTTTATGTTTATAATAGCCTACGAGTGTTCAAAAAAATATAAATTGTCTTATAAGAAGTATGAAACGTTAAGAATAATAAATTTACTTTGCTTGATATTTCGCTAAAGAATTATTTGATCTCTCAAATACTTACCGGTAGAAAGCACGGCTTGCCATTTTTGACATTGAAAGATAATTCGCTCTTATTTCTTAAAGATAATTTCCACAAATTCTATCATAAAACTTAAGATGTTCATCTCCCTCACATCAGTACGTTAGATGAAGATTTTTTTTTTACTGAATACTCAATACAAAGTAGGCATCTAGTGCCTAGTGCACAATAAGTAGGTATTTGGATCCCGCATTCACATCTCCATTAAAATATGGGATGTACAATTGAGGCGCTAAGAACCAGAGAGGCTTATACGCCTTTTGAGTAGTTTTTATAAAAATGCTTTTCAAGTTTTTGAGAATTTTGTTAATCCTTTCATTTCATCAATCCATTTTGATTTTGCTGATGCCAAACAAACTTAAGCGACAAAGAAAATTAATTTGTAATTTTATAGCAGCTAAATAATAAACTTTACTTGGGTATTGATTTATTTAAGTAACAACATAATGCGCACTGAAAACCAACGTTTTTACTCACGTTAATATTTCAATAATATTAACAATATTCTCAATATTAACAATTTTTCAAACATTTCACCTCTGCTCCCTGCTCTATGGTTTAAATGTTTTTTTTTTATAAATTTAGTTTTCATTTGAAGGCAATACAAAAGTAATTTATGTTAATAAAATAATCACATTTCAAACGCTAAAGTTTAATTCCAATGAAGAAACTATAAATTAAAACAACAAAAATTATCCTCAAATGTCAGAATAATAAGGAAACTAACACGATTTTTTCGGATCAATGTTTGATGTCGGTTGTAGGGTTTCTTCCTGAATATTGCAGGTCCATGATCCTACCTATACGTAATCGTCGAGTAGTGAAACTCATCTTTTGTTAATAAAAATCGTTAAATATCAAGATACAAAAAAAGCGTACGATTTCACCAACTGTTACTTCATACTAATTAGGCGGTTGAGTTCCTATGGCACATACTTTATTACAGATTCCGTCTATGACATATGATAACATGATGTGTTCTGAACATGTCGCTGCAATATTGACTGTTGAGTTTGTGCGGCACGAAGATATTACAGTTGTCTATAAAACTTCATACAAACATAAAATTTGAGTCAAATGGCTCTTAAGCCTGTATGGTTCTCAGCGCCTCAATTATTTATCAATTTGAATGTGTATAAATTTGTACATATTTACACCTGTTTATACATGTGTAATATGTATTCTCAATGGAATGGTTTTCTAAAGAATTTTGCACTTTATATCAATCTAGCATCTATTCGCAGCTACATCACAGAGTTTCCTGATCATTGATTTTCTTTGATCACGCGTCCATTGTTTCGTATTGTTATCTACTGTTGAAAATAAAATGATGTCTTTACCAGGCTTACAAGCTGATCATTTATCACGTAACAAAACTGTTTAGAATTTGGAAGCTGCAATGATCCCATTGAGACGCGCAGCTGTCAAAACAGTATTCTGATCTCCCTCTCGATCTCATTCCCCTCCCCAATGGTCCATTTCTCACGCTAATTGGACGCAATTGACGTAGAGAATACAACACTTTGTTTTTACAAGCCGCTACACGCCGGCTTTACAATGAAACGAGACTAGAAGTATTTATGGCGAAGGCTCATGGTCAATTTCTCATGTCAGATAATGAGATTGTTTCGGTGAATTTGTAAAGAGAAAGCTTAAAAAAATACAATTTTTGTACAAAAATGAACAAACAAATACCTATCTAAAATCTTAAAATGTCACTTTAACCCTTAGAAGACGAGCAGATTTTGTATGAATTGGTTGCCTGAAACGGCAGGATTTTCGTAAATTACGTTTAACGCTCACTACAGGCTTGAAATATTATTTAGCTGTACCTGAAGGTTTTAAAATATTTTTATTTATTTTACAGTATTCTTAAATGTTGTAAGATTAGTTTTGTATACCCAATATTATATTTTTCCTGGCTTATTATGTGTTAGATGAAATGTGAATAAAAAAATTACCTTCAAATGACCAACTCCCTGAATGGAACACTCACAGATTGTTTATTTATTATCAAGTCGTAAAATTTCTTTTTTTCACATGAAGAATGTACATTTGGCAATTAAGTTATCAAATTTTATGATGAGTTTTATTTACACAGTAATTATGATAATTGTTTTAGCACAAGACAAAAAATTTTTCGGCCGACACGCACACACTTACGCAAAGCCACTTGTCTGCATTAGAAAGGGCGACCACGAGATTGTTCGGCGTGACGGACACTTTTAATAATTAAAACTTTTCTACAGTGTGATATATTCGAAAACATGTAGTGGGACACAAGGCAACTTGACAACAGTAACACCAATAACGTGTCTGGACTCGACGTTTAGGATTTAGCGATGAATGTTTGCACACGTGACACTCCCGATAAATTGATTTTCTCTTTGAATTGGAAGATGGTGGAACATCCGAAGGAAAATGTCTGGCAGTTAGCCTCAGTGGATAATCGCCAACTCGATTTACCTTTTTTGCTGACTCAGGAACATGGTGTTTTGAAATAAGTTGCCTAATTACTTCCAAATGAAAATCAGTTAAGCTCACTTCTTTTTTTGTTTGTAACTTGTACATTGCGTGGGCATTTATTAAAACTACGTCAATTGTCCGAAAAGCAATTTTTTTGTACCACTTTATAGTTTTGCGAACACTTTGCACGAATGTAATTAACATATCTGACCTATCAACACCTCCCATATTCTTATTGTAATTAATTACACAATTGGGTTTAACTATTGGATCTTTGGTTTTCCAGCTATTTTTTCCTGTTTCTTTCATTGATGCATTGTGCGATGTAGTCAGCATATGTACTTCCCTCTTGTCGTGCCATTTGATTGCAAGTAGGCAGCCAGATGTTTTGCATTCTACATCTCCTTTTTTTACGTTTCCAAATGGCGGCATATTTTTTCGGGTCTTTTTGACAGTACCGCAGGCATTCGTTTTTTTGCTGTGCAAATAGGTGAATAGAAAGGGACTCGAATACCAGTTGTCAGTATAAACTGTATGACCTTTCTGTAAATAATCCGTTAGTAAAGAAACAACCACTTTCCCAGAAGTCAGTAGTTGCCCGGATATGTTTTCTGCCATATTTGGTATTTCTATGTTAGATTTAGCACCGCAATAAATAACAAATTGTAAAACGAACCCAGTTTTACAGTCACTTATAACAAAAAGTTTTATGCCGAATTTGTGCCTTTTCGCCGGAAGATACTGCTTTATGCACAATCTGCCTTTGAATAAAACCAAAGACTCGTCAATGCACAAATTCTCATAAGGATAAAAATATTTTTTGAATTGACTGCATACCAAATCCACAAAATCTCTAACTTTATGTGTAGTGTCACCTTTCTGTTGTTTTTCATTGTCTGAAAAATGGAGCATGCTTAGGATAGATAAATATCGATCTCTTGGCATTGTTTCTCCAAATATCGGTGATGAAATTAACCTGTCTACCGACCAATATTGATGGATTTTGCCTTTTTTACTTCGCGCCATAAGCATCGTCAAGGCAATGAACACGTACATTTCATTAACAGTAACATTTTTCCATTTGTGCAATCTAGAATTTGGAGCAAATGTTTTTTGAGATTTTAGAGTATCAAAATATCGGTTTGTTTCGATTACAACAATGGTCACGACATCTGAATTTAGAAAAAGCTCAAAATAATCAGCCTCACAACTCTCTTGGTTTAGTTCGCAATCTCTTAATCCTGATTGCTGATTGAAACTATGTACATCTGGCTGGAAGTTGTTGCCACATCCCCATGTTGGAGAGAAATTTGTAAAATTTATATTATTGGAGGGATCTTCGTCCAAGCGTTCAAAATCTTCAATTTCATCATCTCCGTTGTTTTCTGAAGATTCCTCCAAACTCTCCAAATTTTCAGGTATATAATCTTCATCATCACTCATCGAAAAATCTGAATCGCAATCTAGCACAAAGTTTTCAATGTCTTCTTCATTCATTTTAAAGGATTAAAAATCTAATCTAAATATGTATTTTCAACAGTCAAATATGCAAAACAATACAATAATATTAAATTCACAAATAATACGCACAATAAATGCTAACGAAACACTTCATAAAAGTAAATATCTGCACAGAAACACTCCAAGAGTAATAAAAAAACGGACACCCTAATATAACAATAAACGGTATATAGCTGAGCGGCCAGCAACTCGACACTCACTCGGCGAAGGGACAACTAAGACTGTATGCGCGTGTATGCGTGCGCTGAAAGAAATGAATAATGTGAGAAGAGATACAACTTACTAAAAGTTCTTTTAAAAACAAACTATACGTAAAAGGGAAAATCTGTTATAAGGATGTGGTAGAAAATGAACAACTTTATGCAACAGATTTTTTACTTCGACGTTTTACTGTTAAATTTACTAAATATTTAGCGATGAACATGACAAATGCTCAAAACTACACTTGCAGTGCGCCGTTCTGTGGGAGATTTTTTCTGACACTACAATTGTAGTTGGCCGTCTCCTAGAGGTTAAATTAAGACAGACTTCATTCTGGCGCATCCGGTTCTGGCAATGAACATTAAAATCATTTAATTATATAATAAATAAAATAAAAAATAATAATTGGATGATTTGTATAGCGCCGTTTTATGTGAAAAATCACTTTAAGGGTGCTGTACAAATATTATTTGCTGGGGTTCACCTTATTATGTACAAACAAATACTGGAACAAACTTACCTGGCTTGTCACTCAAGTCATAAAGTTTTAGGTTGGGAAAATATGACTTTGAACGCACAACATCAGAAAATACTGCACATGCCTTATGTATTAATGTCTTCCTTTTTTAATCATATTTACTGGAGAACAAATTTAAAAAATGACCGAAAACTAGCTAACTACGTTTCTCTACGGGAAGATGGACCTCCAAACAACTCGGTCTTACTCATTGCTTCATTCACATTCGTACATCATCTTACACATATCCCTCTGTTGTCCTGACTCTTGACATGGCCCAACTCAAGTAACATAATCAGGTATAATCTTCTTGCATTCAAACTTTTATCTAACATTTATCTAACAGAATGTCGTGTATCTTATTGATTTACGTAGTTAGGTAGTGCTTAAGTTTATTTTTATCTCAAAAACGTAAGCACTGACCAAAAACAAATATTTTTATCTCCGAGACAAAACCCGCAAATTCGTTTTTATTACCTCCCTCAATCCCCGCAATCTCTCAGCGCGCCATCTCGATCCACTCAGTTTGAACCAAAACAGACGCACACCGCTATTAAAAAGTAACAAATGAACCTAAAAAAAGAAACAAATGAACCCGAAAAAAAAACAAATGCAGCCGTAAAACGCATTCTAATATTCTGGGCGGCGAAATATTTTAACAAGACAAGCGGGATCCTTCGGCAGGAATAAAAATCCTGGCAAAGGAATTCCTCAAAGACATAAGGTTAAGTTATGCGATTCGGTGTCGCTTGAGCTTTTTTGCATTCACGTGAGATGAAGAGATTTCAGTCGGGTGAAAGATACCACGATCCCTTGAAAAGGACAATTAAAACTTAAACGGTTGCTCATCAGAAACGTTTTTAATTTTTATTTATACAGGTTATAAAAATGTTATCAGTTTGTTGATTTACAAATGAACTCACATGTGGGGTGAGCTACGCGTACTTTTAAAATTCGATAGATCAAAAAATGATCTGTTTTTTTATATCCTATAACGCAGTTACAGAGTTTTTTGCATTCATATACACTGTTTAAACGGTGTATATGAATGAAACCATAACGAATTAGATTTTTAAATCTGTAATTTTATACAAAAAATTGTACAAATTTAATAAATAAATGAATAAATTGAATATTCTTAATAAAAACGTTTTTTTTAACGTAAAGTAGAAATTTAATACCGTTTTTTTTAAGAGTTTGTATATTTGGGAAGTATGTTTACGAGAGAAGACTGTCGTAGTTTGAATGAAATCCAATATGTAGAACTGTTGTTAAAACGTTATAAAATTAGTATGAAAAACATTGAACCCGCCATGCTGTATTGAGGTTAGCCCATAGATATACCACTCTGGTTAGCCACAGATCACATATTGAAAAGAAGAAGGTTTGTTTGGGTAGAATATTTAAAAGTTGAAAACACAAGTAGGTACCTACTTAAGAACTTTATTATTTAGATATATTTTGAAAGGACAAATGTTTGGAATGAAATTAAATAATCGTTTCTTTATTTATCTGTTCAGAGATAGTAATAGTCGTCACGAGGCATTGATTTCGCTGTCAAATCAATTACGGCACCCAAACGACAAGCAAGATTTCGCAACTTCATAACTTTATTCCAAAAAAAAACGAGCAAGGCCGGGCAGCTAGTATTATGTACACTTAACTGTAAAATAATTAGACCAGATGCAATTTTATTTGATATTCGTTTTCAAATTATTCAATGAGACCAAAAATACACCAATACGAGTGTTGACTACATAATGAGTGAAAAAATAAATTACTGGGTGAAGTCTAGGAAAGTTATTGCTGAGGTAGGTAGCTTTATTACATGTCGACAGATCTAATATTGATATCATTAACATTTGGACGTTGTTAAAAACTATCAATCAAATTCTAACAACACGCTCTATAAACCTGGGAATGAATATGAAAAGCTTGATAGATATGTTAAAAAACGATTATACCTATATTTCTAGTTTGACTCTAAAGTTGAAAGTACATTAGAGACGATTTTAAGAGCTGTTCCTTGAATTTGTTTGGAAAACCAGTCAAAAACTACAAATACATATCGGAAACAAAACATAAAACTCACAACATTGTCTAGATTTATCTTCTGTACCGAATAAATTTGTCGGGCGTTTTTCAGCGCACCTTTGGCCCGGTATCCCTCAGGGACCAACACCCGGGCCATTATTTATCTCCTGTGGTAGAATATAGAAACAAAAATGTCGGTGGACTCTTACAGCGAAGTGACCTTTTCTTTTTTCAGCGCGAAAAGCAGCTTTTCGCCTTTCCGCCGCTCGGAGCAGTTATTCCCTTTTCACCGGAAAACGTGTTTTACGCGGTCAATTACGGCTGCACGGACAGACGGTGATTTAGACGTCTTTATTTACTTGGCAGTTTACAGCACAAGATTTATTTGCTTTTTGCGCAAAGTAATACAAGTTTCAGAAATGTCAACCAAATTGGACATCTTAATAATAGATTTTAAAGGTGGAAACCTAGTTCCACCTTCATATCAAAACTTACCTAACCTAACCCCATCAAGCCCGTTAACATAAATTTGTCTACATCAACAAAGTTTTTGAAAATTGAGCTCTAACAATATGAATTTGACGCAATTGTTTCTGTCTGTAATTTCAAGGTTTCACAATTCATAAAAGAAAGTTATTTTTTTTCCATTTTGAGCTATGGATCATCGAAATATGCGTTCATCTTGCCACCAATATTCTAATAAATGTAACGTCAATAGAAAAGGATGATAAGCAACTGTAAAAATCATATCATCTCTAAGCTTAGATTTTATAATAAAACTGTGTTCACCTGAAGCGACCTGCCTACTGCAGGTAAGTACGAGTATGTTTTTCTGTATATGTTTGTACATAGTTAGTAAATCATCCAAATATTATTGTTATTATTATTATTATCTGGTTATTAAAACTAGGGGAAAAGTGGATAGTATTTAAAGATAAGAGCATTGTATTTTAAAAACAGCACAAACTTTTATTCTACGCGGAGTTCAATAAATTCCGCTTCAATTTGAAAACACAATGTCAACAATTTCTCCCTTTTACGCAGAAGTCACGGAACGGAAGCACCCAACACAAAACACATGGTTTCCCTCAAAAATCGTGACTACAAACGATTTCAACAATCGCATACAAAAATAATAATAACGAATTCACAACTCAGAAAACACTGTGGAAAAAAAAACACATTGATGAATGCACCAAAAACGCGTGAAATGCTAATCCCTCCAGATATGGAGCGCCCACGTAGTTTGAATTAAATGCATTTGCATCTGTCAATGGAATCGTGTTGATGGTAAAAGAGATGTGTTTTTGTTCCTTTTTGCGCGGATTGGTGACAATCCACAATGGCTGCATTGTCAAATGAATAATCTA
>JAHDVE020003899.1:0-89881 GCA_022606495.2 Halesus radiatus
AGATAAAATTATCGACGTCTATAATTCGAACGAATGTGCTGCAGTCGAAAGAAACGAAAGACCAGGATCCTCACGACAGGAAGACAACTCGGTACTGCTGGACCTTCAAAAACAAGTATTGCAGCTCACTCATGAATTGAAGCAACTGAAGGCATCGCAGGTCAATCCACAACCTGATTTCCACGGACGGGGTAGGCAGAATTTTCAAAATCATCATTATCAATCCCCATCAAGACAAAATCCACCTAGACGTTCAAGATCAGGATCACAGGGGAGATCTCCGAACAGAAATCCCAATGGATATTGCCATTGGCATAATAAATTTGGAAAAAAAGCATACAGATGCTACAAGCCATGCTCCTTTCCCAAAAATACACAGGGAAACGACAAGCGGAATTCCACAGTAGAGACATGTGAGAGTCCTACAAACACTTGTCGTCTCTTTATATTTGACTGTGAAACACGTCAAAAATTTCTTGTAGACACCGGCGCTGATGTATCCGTCATTCCTAGACATTCCATCCAGAACAGGAAGTTTGTCACTTCTGATAACTGCCCAACTACTTTGTACAGCGCAAACGGTACTAAAATCAAAACTTACGGCACAAAAATTCTAGATTTGAACCTTGGCCTACGCAGAACCATGAAGTGGAGATTTATAGTTGCAGACGTATCAAGAGCTATACTCGGAGCCGATTTCCTGCACAACTTCAACCTTACAGTTAATCTAAAAAAGGCTGTAATATCAGACCAGTCCACCGGATTATACATCAACGGCACGACGTACAAAGGAATATCCACGGGAATTTCAACAATATCAAACACTTCGAAGTACCGGGATATCCTTAACAAGTATCCAAGTTTGACGCGACCGAACATGAAGACAACCGAAACCAAGAAACATACGGTGACTCATTGTATCGAAACTAAAGGCCCTCCTGTGACTGAACGTGCACGCAGGTTGGCGCCAGCCCTACTAGAAGCAGCCAAACGTGAATTCAAATTTTTGATGGAAAAAGGCATATGCAGACCTTCCAAGAGCAACTGGGCCAGTCCATTACACATGGTGAAGAAACCCAATGGAGAATGGCCCCCATGTAGGGACTATAGACGTCTAAACGCCAAAACAATACCGAACAAATATCCGATTCCCCAGCTCCACGACTTTGCCCACAAACTTTCTAAGGCAAAGATTTTTCTACTATAGACTTGGCGCGGGCGTACCACCAGATACCCGTAGAACCTGAAGATATACCAAAAACGGCCATCATCACACCGTTCGGATTATATGAATTCACTTCTATGCAATTTGGTTTATCCAACGCGGCACAAAATTTCCAGCGCTTTATGCACGCCATTACCAGAGATCTACATTTTTGCTTTGTGTACCTGGATGACATATTAATCGCTTCAACAAATGAAGAACACCAGAGGCATTTAAACACATTGTTAAAACGTCTAGCTGACAACGGACTAGTTATTAACATTCAAAAATGTAAATTTGGTGAAACTACTGTGAACTTTCTGGGGCATACTATTAATCAAACGGGCATGACTCCCATCAAAGAAAAAGTTAAAGCTATAACAGAATTTCCGCTACCTAAAACTGCGAAAGGTCTACGTCGCTTTTTAGGTATGTTAAACTACTACGGAAAGTTCCTACCTAAAGCTATCGAAACTCAAGCTAAGTTGTTTGATTGCATCGCTGGATACAAGAAAAACGATAAGAGAACACTTACATGGAACGTCGAATTAACGAAGGCTTTCAAAGACTGTAAAAATCACCTAGCTAATGCTGCGCTGCTAGCTCACCCGAAGTCCAATGCGAAGATCGCTATAATGGTAGACGCTAGTGACATAGCAATTGGAGCGTCTTTACAACAGTCCAACGGCGACACATGGGAACCACTTGGATTTTTTTTCTAAAAAATTCACACCAGCTCAGCGGAATTACAGTACATTCGACCGCGAACTAACAGGTGTATATGAAGCCGTGAAGTACTTTCGCAACAACGTTGAAGGACGTAATTTTATATTGTACACGGACCACAAGCCAATCACCTTTGCCTTTAGCAAGAAACGAGCCTCTAGCTCTCCAAGTCAAGAAAGACAGTTGGATTACATTGCACAGTTTTCAACTGATATTAGGCATATCTCCGGACTCCAAAATATAGTAGCTGACACCCTATCTCGCATTGAAGAGATAAACTGTCCTACTACAATTGACTATGGGAAGATGGCAGAAGCGCAGTGTCAAAACGACGAAATTATTAAGGCAAAAGATGACACCGGCCTCTCCCTGCGTCAAATGGTGATACCCGGCACAGACAGATCACTATGGTGTGACATATCAACTGGCCATGTCAGACCTTTTGTTCCAGCTTCCATGCGAACAGAGGTAATTAAAAGCGTTCACAATGTCTGTCACTCAGGCATTCTAGGGACAACGAAGACAATAAAGTTGAGGTTTGTTTGGCTTAACATGGCGAAAGATATAAAAACTTCGTAAAACAATGTATCCCTTGCCAGAAAGCGAAAGTCACACAACATACAGCAGCTCCACTATCGACATACGTTTTACCAGAAGACCGCTTCCGCAATCTTCATATTGATTTAGTTGGCCCTCTTACAGCATGCAACGGTTACCAATACCTGTTGACGATGATCGACAGATTCACCCGCTGGCCTGAAGCTGTACCACTAAAGCACATGTCTGCTGAAACAGTAGCAACCGCACTGATGAACCACTGGATAACTCGTCACGGTACCCCGGAGACAATTACTACAGACCAGGGACGTCAGTTCGAGAGCTTCTTATTTAAGAAGCTAACAGATAAATTTGGTATCAAACATACAAGAACCACCGCTTACCACCCACAGGCCAATGGCTTAATAGAGAGATGGCATCGTACTCTGAAAGCCTCTCTTATGGCAAGTGGCGAGCCGAACTGGTTGGAAAATCTCCCACTAATTCTACTCGGATTGAGATCCACAGTTCGTGAAGACCTAAAATGTTCCCCTGCTGAACTCACGTACGGTGGAACATTAAGATTACCTAGCGATTTCTTCATCGAAACGCCTAGAGAAGATCCTCCTGACACATACGTCGGTCGCTTGCAGAGGAAATTTGAAAATATAAAGCCAACACCTGCCAGCGCTCATGGATCAAGAAAGTGCTTTGTGCATAAAGACTTAGCTCAAACTACCCACGTCTTTCTCAGAACAGACGGTGGAAGAAAACCCCTTCAAAACCCTTATGAAGGCCTCTACAAGGTAGAAGAACGCGATGAGAAGACATTCGTCATCAGCATAAAAGGAAAGCCTAAACGTGTCTCCATAGACCGACTGAAACCTGCTTTCATACCTGTAGAAGACAACGTGCCAGCTTACGCATCTGTCCAGGAACCACTCCCAGAAATCAAGAGAACAAGATCTGGTCGCAGAGTACATTTTCCCGACAGATACCTGTCGTAATGCAATTAAATTGGCAAAATTAAATTAATTATTTTCTTTCTACAAAAAACCATATTAATCTCAAAGAGGTTACAAGAAATTAAAAAAATAATGCCTAAATATCATATTCAAGACATAGCTAACCATGTATATTTTATTAAAATTACTGATACTAAAGTCTACAATTTTTGTATAAATTTTGAACTCTAGTACTGTTGTATACAATTTTTTTTTCTCAAAACATAGCGCAGAAACACTATGTAGAAAGAAATGCATCACGGTCATCGACGAGATGAACCGTTGTAATACTGAAAAGTTTTTCATCTTTAAAAACATGTTCACCATGTAACTAATTGTAAGAAAATGAAAGGGTAAAGTAAACAAACCATTCAACTAGCTATAGTAATTTAAACATTACACAAAATCTTACACTAAATATAGAAAATGTATCATATATAGATATAATAGCATAAAAATATCTGTTACCTAAAGAACATGATAACATGTGTTATGCTGACCATATAATCAACATAACACATGTTAAAAGGTTATTACTAAAATTATTATGTACTGATATATTCATCATCTTACCGAAGCATAGGTAAGTAATCGTACAAAATATACTCTTGTTCGTTCATGAAAAATGATAATACTATACAACCACAATAACGATAAGTTAGAAATAAACACTCAAAATAAGACTCAAATTTCATGAACACAACTTTATATTTTTGTGATAAGCATAAATTAAAAACATTTAGATTTTAAGCTTAAGTTTAATAATAATTTTCTTTTATTCCAGTGATAGGGAAATCACTTTGTTGAATAATATAAAAAAATCCTGTATTATACTTACCATATATATATATGTAGATTTTAATCAAGCTTAAGTTGTCTGAAATAACGACTTGTATTTAATCGTAAGTCACTTGACTCCTTTCTTTATTTGCTCAAAGCAAAATGTTTATTTAAAAGGTAGCTTAAGTATTTATTATTTATACTATTAATACAATTTAAGATGACTTGTAAAGTGATGTTATATATTTAAAATAAGTCTTAAAGAAAAAATGTCGAATGTAATTATTGTTAGTTTATTTACAATATGCAAATGTAACACAATTATCTTTGATTTATATTAATCAACAATAAGCAATTTGGAGTATATACTTATTGATCTACATCAAAGATAATTGTAAGAATATATATTAGTATTACATCCATACTTTAAGATTATGTAATTTTAAGTCGTTTAAGAAACTGGGCGGAAGGTATGTAATATGCAAGCAATTTATTAGCCACAAAGTTTATTTTTTCTTATGGTAACCCTTCATTCAAATGTCAACCGGCCGACTTTCTGTTATCCACAGAACAGGAGAATCATTCACTTTTCTGCTCCCTGCTGATCCGGTCGTGTTGTCAAACTGGCCAGTAACTTGTAGATTTGCATAATGCATCACTTCTAGTCTTTTAAATATTTCTTCTGATTTTTGTACGCGTGAGAAATAAATCAAACAAATAGTGAACCTTTCTTTCATTTAATATCTCCGCGACAATCATTAACGTAAGCGTTCTGGTGAGTATTGGTAAGTATCATAGTACACTACACACCGCCGAACACATCTAAGACAGATAACCATCAAACGTTAAAGAAGCAATCTTCCCAACAAGCCCTCCATTGATATGCTTGGTGTAACCTTAAGTGACCAGCTCGGGCATGGGGGCCCCATCGAAGCCCGAGTAAAGTTAGCCTCTCAGAAGCTGGGCGTATTGTACAGAGCCCGCAGATACTTTAATAGTACACAACTGCTGACCCTATTCAAATCGCAAGTGCGCCCCACTGTAGAATTTGGCAGCCACCTCTGGTCGGGAGTCCCAAAATATCTGAAAAAAACCCTTGACTCTGTAGAAACGGGTGGTCCGTTTGATAGATTCGCCTATCTTAACAAACGGGTTGCAATCTTTGGAGCACAGACGTAAGGTGGGAATGCTGTCCTTGTTCTACCGGTATTTTAAAGGAACTAGCGTCATTGATCCCTTCAGCACCGGTGCATAGTCGGGAAACACGCCAAACGCGCGCCCAACATTTGCACACGGTTGACATTTGTCACATGAGAACGGGTCGCTTCTACGATTCGTGCTTGTGTTCAACAGCTCGACTGTGGAATGATCTGCCGGCCTCTGTGTTTCCTCCATCCTATAAAATGGGTCTCTTCAAGACCCATGTTCACTCCTTCCTATCCTCTAAAAGACCCTCCACACAGCATCCCCAAAGATGATATAGGCCTTGAGGGAAATTATTTCCCTCAGGGTCTCTTGTGTGGAGTTACTGTAAAAAAAAAAACCTCACATTTGAATCTTCTATAATCTGTTCTAAAATCTGTATTACTTGGTATTGCCACGATAATGAAAAAAAATTGTTCCACTTGATTCAATTTTTACATTATCAAACTGTAGCTGCCGCAAAGTCATAGATTCATGTTGAACAACTTACATCGTCTTCTTTTAATACCTCGTCTGGAACTCCTTTTCTTTTGAAGAAATTACACTGTAAAAAAAGTTTTCATTACTATTAAAAAAGTTTTATGAGTGCTATATGAATTTTGAAAAATGAATACTTATTTTTATTTGTGTACTTAAATGATGATGGTTTAATGCATAGGTTCCTAGAGTGGTCCGAACGGACTGGGGGTCCATATAGATTTGCAGGGGTCTATGGCAAGGAAAAAAAAAGGGGGCTTCACGAGATGTAAATGGGGGTCCACGGATCGGAGTTCATTTAGACTGCACGCTTCGTAAAACACCGTAGTAAGTGTCATTCGGCAAGCCTACTGCGCACTTAAAGCGAATTGGGTCCACGCAGGCACGTTCATGTGCAAGTTTTTACAAATTTTCATACCAGCAGCAATGCATCGCACAGTGAATAAATCCCACTTGTTCAGTATTGTACCAAAGTTTTGGACAGACAGGCTGGGGGGTTCACAGAAAATTAAAAGAACGGCAAAGGGGTCCACGGGGATAAAAAGTTTGGAAACCTATGGTTTAATGCCAAGATATTATATCTCCAAAAACCATTATTTCAATTAATTATAAATTAGGTTAAAATTTAAAATTTCTTGGAAAAATTAATTAGAACGCGTTGACATATCTTTGGAATGGTGGAAGTTAGAGATGCCATATTTATGCCATTACTATTTGTGTTCTCCTTAGTAGAGTCTAGTTCAGAACTGATTTTCATAAAAAAATGGCTGTCTTGGTTTTAATCCATCGATGTGTAAAATGTAAAAGCTTACCTTATACAGGATGAAGGATATGAAAGCCAGAAAAAGAAGACCAAATATGATGGCGACAATAATAATCCAAATTAGGGTTTTGGTTGAGGCAAGGGTGGGCGTAGACCCAATCAGCGAATGTGTGAATGCAAACACTTTGTTCCTGAAATAAATATCAAACAACTTTTAGAGACACAAATATCTTTACAGTCCACTACTCTCGACCTTTAAAGAAGGAAATGTCTAATCATTAATAATCATTTTCATTGAATGATAAATTTTTATAATAACAAAAAAATTATTATAGTAATTACTAGAGGTATATAATAAACTCCTTATTTTTTTATTGTGTACTATTCCATACAAGGGCAAAATACATTTGAGCCCGGTCCCCGTACAAAACGTTTCCATAGAAAAATAATGCAATATTGAATGCGCATGCGCAGGAAACCCAATGTTCAGCCATCATTTAAAATGTGCCCCGCTAGCTGGAAGAATGTATCATTGTTCGCTGATCACTAGGGCGCTAGCTGAATGTCTTAGTTTATAAATCGTGTCAACAGATGGCAGTAATTTTTAGTAAAATTACACGTCACCTTGTGTAACTTAGCTGCTAAATTTGAACTCGATTATCTATATTTAAAGTATTATTTTTAAGAAGTAATTCGATAAAAATTAGGTGGGGCACATGTCCGAGTGCCCTTATTGAATAACCGCAGCTGCTTCTCATGACAAAAATGCCTATGTAGTCAACTTCTCGCAACATTTAGTAGATGAAGGGCCAACCTTCAAATTTGAAGCATCTTTTTTTTTAATACTGCACAAGTGTCTCAACTGCCCAAATCTATTGGTAGTATAGCATCCCCAATTCAGGGTATGTTGTGAGGTCTAGGGAAATGGGGATGGAAAGCAAATGATTAAGAGGAAGGCTTAGAATTATGAAGCTATATTTACTCGATGATCCAAAGCAGTAGATGGACACTCGATAGGACCTTGAGTCATTGACCATTCAGAATCGAGATGTTGATTGAAGTGTGTTTAGTGACCAGGTCTGAATAGCCAGGTACTTTCCAACCTTTCTCTTCCGCCTCAAAATGGGGATGTCATAGTCCCAACAGTTTCGGTTGTAGTAGTGCCAGTAGTGCGGTACTCACATAAATTTTGGATGAGGTTTAGCTGCATAAAATTACGTAAAACTGCTAAATACAACTCAGAAATACATCATAAAGACGATTTTAAAGGTCCCCATAAGGACGTCATCAAAGGAAATTTTTAAACATTTCGACGTTCCAAGTATTCAAAAAATCTTTGCAAAAATATTCTAGTTCATCATCTTAAAAAGGATAAACTGGCTGTTACTCCTAATAATCATAATACCAAAGCATATCAACCAGACAAGCTAAATGTACCCAAGTGTATACTTTTGGACAGAGAAGCTCGGAATTTTTAGCTGTAAAATTATACAACAATCTCCCACTTAGTATCAAACAAAGAAATTCAATCAATAGTCCAGCAAAACTTTGCTTAAGGAATTAACAGAAGAATAACTGTCTAGTATTCTTAAAATAATGTCATAGAAAGTACTGGAAATACCCTACCCAAACCTTGAAGTTGAAATATAGAAGTCCCTGAAACCCCTTTATTGAAAACCTAGTTCGCCTCAGCACAGGATCTCCTAGTGAGAAGGACTATGAAAAAAAAATCTATAATATATACCTTTTTTTATACTTATACCTTACCTAAAATGTCAAAATTATATAGAAATTAATATATTGATTGTTTTTGTGTTTAATTCGTAGAACACCATTTTTTTAAAAATTTTATGTAAATCAAATTTAAATAATGTTTATTATTAAGTTCTGCAAGTATTTTTAGTTTTTATTATTGTGACAGCTGTTTCGGCGTTTAAGGCCATTTTCAAACTGTTTGGAAATTGCCGAAACAGCTGTCACAATAATAAAAACTAAAAAATATTTGCAGAACTTAATAATAAACATTATTAAAATTTGATTTACATTAAATAAAAAAAATATATACAAATTAATAGAAAAAAAATAATAATAAAAAATGCTTTATAAAACTGATTAGTAATATCTTATTATAGAATGAAGGTACTTACGGTTGTAATGCTACAGCATATGTTGTAAGAATCATGGCACTCTCCAATTTTGCTGAAATATTTTACAGAAAAACATATTATTTAACATTTCAAATTTTTTATCTACAATGGAATTTAACTTCATTCCGAGGCGGGAGAAACAGTCAGTTTACATTGGTGCAAGAATTATAAACAGAATAAAAATGTGACTACATTCAGCTGCATCTATCCACCCATCCATCCATAGTAACCAGAATAAAAATGTGATTACATTTAGCTGCTTCCATCCATCCATCCATAATAACCAGAATAAAAATATATTTATAAATAAATGAATTAAAAATTACTTTGTAATCATCACTTTATTAATACATACATATCAACATGTTTCGAAAGCAATGCTTTCTTCATCAGTAATATACAGAGTATAGACAGATGATAAACACAATAATGTAAGAATAAACAAATTATAAAAATTAACACAAATTGATTGAAGTAGGTAATTATTAATCAAAAATGTTGTTGTCACATTGAATAACAAATTTATATTAGAAATTAAATTTTTAATTTTTAATTATTAATATTAATATGAAAATAAATTCAAGACATACCAATTTTAAGAAAAAATTAATTATTATTACTCATATTTAATTGACTATTAACACTTTTTCTGATTTCTAAAATTTCAAATTTGTCTAATTGTAAACCGGTTGTATTTATTTGTTCATAAAATTTTTAAACCTTTATTTATATCAAAAGAATGATAGATTTCCAAATTATGATTGACAAATTCAGAAAAATTATTATTATTTAAATACCTTATAATAATAATAATCGGACCATTTCTATAGCGCCGCTTTTGTGAAAAATCACCTCAGGGGCGCTGGTGGTTCTTAACTCTAAGGCTACTCTCCGACGGTCCGGTGAGGAACGAACTTTTCACTCTCTACTGGAGATACTGCACAGAAAAGTCCCACAATGGACTGCGTTACAAACCGTTACCTTACTTTAGCAAACTTGACTTTTCTGTGCAGTGTCTGCAGTAACGAGTGAAATGTTCGTTCCTCACCGGACCATCAGAGAGCAGCCTAATACTAAAATTTCTCATATAAAAAAAAAGTTGCAATCCTATTTATTTAAAAAAATGTATTTACTTATGTTAGATGTAATTAGCTGCATCCTTAACACCGCAAGGGCTCCGTTTCCCCCCGCCGATAGTCCTCCTGTCTTCATGCAGTTCACTACCATACACGTCACGTGTATCTTATCCACGCAACTGATGTGCACCTGAATCGTTGGGTAATTACCTACCCAATCTGATGATAAATTAGTCATTAAATAACGTAGGTAATCTTCTTTATCGATGTTGGATCCATCTGAAGAGAAATAAACAGATTTTAATTGATCTGCTTAGGAAGAACGTCATTCAGAATCGAAACGATGCTTAAATAAGGGGCCTAATTTCGGTTCTTTTTAAGGATAAGGCATTGTCTTTATCCTGTAGAATTTGGCAGCCACCTCTAGTCGGGAGCCCCAAAAAATCTGAAAAAAAAACCCTTGACTCTGTGTAATAACGGGCGGTCCGTTTGATAGATTCTCCTATCTTAACAAACGGATTACAATCTTTGGAGCACAGACGTTAGGTGGGAATGCTGTTCTTGTTCTACCGGTATTTTAATGGAAGATGCTCTGAGGAACTAGCGTAATTGATCTCTTCGGCACCGGTGTACAGTTGGGAAATACGCCAAACAAGCTCCCAACATTTGTACACGGTTGACATTTGTCACATGAGAATGGGTCACTTCTACAACTCGTTCTTGTGTTCAACAGCTCGGCTGTGCAATGATCTGCCGGCCTCTGTGTTTCTTCCCTTCTACAACATGGGTATCTTCAAGACCCAGGTTCTCTCCTTTCTATCCTCTAAAAGACCCTTCACACAGCTCCCCAAAGATGATAAAGGCCTTACTTAAAAAATTTACGCTTACTATAAAAAAAAAGGATGAAATGTATTTTGCTTGACTGCGATTCCAATTCCATGTCGATGACAATACATTTTTAAAGGAGTTTGTTATTTAATTATCACAGTATTATTAAAAGATGGGTGCATCACACATACTTACATACACTAGCGAACAGTTCTTAGAAAACGAAGCATGATACTGATAAAAATGACAATTACGGATTGGGGTAGCCGTAACTCAGGATTGGAGCGACAAGGCCCCGGATATACCATGAGGTTCTGGTTCGAGTCCCAGCTGCTACTGTTATCTTTTTCTTTTCTATGTCTTTTCTGTTTCACATTTCATTTTGAGAGTTGTTAATATTATCTTCAATGATTAAAAATATATATAAAAATTATAATTCTTTCAAATCACAAATCAAAAAATTATTAGATATGTCCAACAGTAATTACAAGCTTTAATTTCTTCTTAATTTTTATAAAACTCTTAATTGTAAATAATGCATTTAAATAAAAAAAATAAAAATAAAACAAAAAAAAAGGCAACATATCCTCTAGAAATATTCGATCAGGTCTTTCGAAATATTAATGTACTACGTATATATCTTGTATGCGCATTATTGTTGCATTTCTAGTATCACATACTTTTAGTCTTTCACAAATATTATTTATATTAAATTCTTGATGTACTTTTAATTCTATTAATTTAATTTATTCACTACCATCGCTAGTTGGCGGTGCTCCGCAACTCAAACACGAGAAATCTTTCTCTATTGAGCTGGGCATTTTTTGTAAAATAAATTTTAACTTTTTTGTAATTAGCTATTATATCTGTACTATTAAATAATATTACACTGAGGTTTATAAGCTTTAATACGTTATTCCAAAAAAAACTAATATTATTTTTTTTCGAAATTCCATAAGGAATTGGTTTTAGAAATAACTTGTATTCTCAGAAAAGACAAAAATACAGATTATTTGAATACGCAGAGCTCATATCTTGAAGAGTTACATGTCTGAAATATGCATTAATGGCGAAAAAGGTTCAATTATGTATTAACAACCAAAAAAACCATTCTTAAAATTACATTATGCTGTGCAAATGTATATAATCCGATATCCAGTAATAACAATAGGTAGAAAAACAGATAGATAAAAATAATATTTTATTACCAGCTAATGAAAAGAGATCCTCATCACTTTTTGACATTATTTCTTCAGGCAAGTCCGTTCCTGTGGTTGTGAGTAAAGATTCTTCTACTGTATCCAAATTAGTTTCTATTGGATTGTGATCAAAATCATTGGAGTCCTCCAAAAAGAAGTGTTCATCTTGCACACTACAGGAAAATGAATCGTCCTGTTGTATTTAAAAGAAAAAACATATCAATAGATTCATAAATAATTCAATTCAATCCAATTCAATTCTTTATTCCTTTAAAAATTTTACAAAATTTACATTTTAAGGCATTTTTAAAGATAATACAGGGTGTACAACATCCAAAATAATTACTTATAAAAAATAATAAAAATTAAAAAAAAAAGAAGGTAGACATACATAATCTCAGTAAATTGCATACAAGGCATACTGGTATTATACAAGTAGCAACAAAGCTTTATGTTTAAATGCAGCTTCATTGGTGCTAAATATGTCCATATCCAAAGTGATTCTATTTAACAGCAAGATTGCCCTCTCCACCGGCATGACTATTGGCAAGTTGGTCCTGCAGACCGGGAAATAAAACAGTCTATGCTGTCGGTGACTGATATAGCCACCGGGAACATAGAAATGAATGCTCTGCATGATAGCCGAATTTTCGAACCATCCGCGAATCAGTCTGAAGAAATGTGTCACAATGTGTACATCCCTTCTGACCAGCAGATGGTTCATTCCGAGCATACCTAAGAGAAAGTCGGTAGGATAGAGCCACGGGTAGTAGCCATACTCCCTCAAATAAAGAAATCTCAAAAATTTCTTCTGAACTCTCTCCAACATGAGGGAATACTTCACCTGATGTGGGCTCCAAACCACCGACCCACTCTCAAGCCTACTCTTTACTAATGAGTTATATAAAATCATGAGAACCCGAGTGTCTTTAAAATTCCTTGCAGTACGTAGGACGAAACCCAGAATTTTTAATGAAGTACTACAGGTGACTACAATATGAGCATGAAATGTCAGCCTACTATCAAACACGATACCAAGATCTTTCATAGTGGAGACACGTTTTAAACTTCGGGCGCTCATATTATACCGGTAAAACCAAGTATGACACGCCGTTGTGAAAGAAAGAATGAAACATTTAGAAATATTGAACTCAATCTGATTTCTCTTACTCCAATCAATAATTCTATCAATATCTGATTGGAGTCGATTGCAGTCTTCTAAAGTTAATATTTCTAAGAACAGTTTTAGGTCATCAGCAAAAAGAAGAAACCTGGAATGCAGAATACTCTCTGTGATGTCGTTAATAAAAATAGAAAAGAGGAAAGATAGATAAAGACATTCTTAGATGACTTTTTCATTCAGTTTCCATGTGGATTGTCTTTTTCTATGGAATTTTCTATAGAATTTTCCATAAAAAAGACAACTCTATCAAAAGGCAACCCAGATGAAAAAAAGTATTGTGTAAGAACGACTTAAGAACCTTAAAAAATTATCATCATCATCTTCTCATTATCCTACTCTGGTATCCATCACATTGACAAGGCACCTCCAGGCGCCCGTCCTGTGCTACGTCAATAGCATCCGTCCATAGTAGGTCCAGCATCTCCTCGTACAGCCTCTGGAATTACGTCTCCCAACTGTGTCTGGGACGGCCCACAGTTCGTCTTCCCTTTTCGCTCAGCACTCAGAATTTTCTGCGGAATTTGACCTGCTGGCATTCTTAATACGTGCCCAAGACACCTCAGTTGCAACTTTTCTATGAAGAGTTGCAGCAGTTCGATGTTTAGCTCCTCCTGAATTATCGAGTTTATTTTGTGACTCGTGCAACTTCTCTCAAAAATCTCATTTCGGCTGCTAGGACCCTGGAACGTGTTGGCTCGTTCAACATCTAGATCTGTTGACCATAAATAAGCGTGCGGCAACACACTGATTTGGACACTGCCAACTTTGTCTCGATACTTAGCTCAGTTTTCCTTATCATCGAGCTGTAAAGAGGACGTAGCACACCGCTTGCCGAATCTATCCTTTAAGAATATAAATACCCTAAAAACTTTACTGCTCACTAGTTCGCCCTCATCTTGAATATGCCAGTGTCATTTGGTCTCCTTTCGATGTTGTTCATATTCATCATGTTGAATCTGTACAACATCACTTCTTAAGTGGAATTGCATGGAGATTAATTAGGGCGTGAAAGAGGCGATTACTCCTATGTTGAAATTGAACAAACCATAAACATTTCTACATTAGAAAAGCGTAAGAGAAGACTTTGATCTTATTTGATTAAATAATTTTGATAAAATAATTAATTGTATTATTGACTCACCTTCTTTGTTGCAATTCATTCAGTTCAAAATTCCTTGCCGTATACTCAGAAACAATCAATTGCTTTTCCTCAATAAACACTCTACTAATTATGAGTACCATTCTCCACTGTCCAGAATGTCGACATTTGTTAACTCAAGCCAGGGCCTTGAAATTTTTGGTACCAGTCTGAATGATTTTTGTAGGGCTTTATATCTCTTTCATAATTTATTTTAAATTATAACTTACCACGGGTTTATACACGTTAACAAGGTCATAAAGAATGTTCGTTTTATCATCTCTGTAAGCTATTGGAATATAGTATTTCATCTGGAAGACATCTAACGAAGTCGGACCCTCGTTTCTAATCTATAAATATTAATAAAAAAATTGATTCGGAAAATATGGAATAAAAGTAAATATTCATGTTACATGACATAATATTTCATCAAATGAATTTTTTCTTACCTCATATGTATGGGATATATTTAAAAGTTGTTGTACGGGGTTAAAAATTACATATTTGTCACCATTTGCCTCTCTAAAAAAATTTAATATTATAGTCTGACATTTAAAAGTAGATAAAAATTGAAGGGGCTGCGATCATTTAAAAGATTTTAAATGGCAACACAAAGATAGCTCATAGAAAAATCAAGGTAAGTTAAAAAAAACACAATGGTCCAAGGGCATATGTTTCACTTTGACCGAACAGTGTTAGAAATAAATTAGTGGATCTTTCCGAAAGAAGATGCTTTTACAACATATTCTAAGAGCACCTAACAAGAGCGGCCTGTAGGAAGAGATTTATTAATGCGGGTCTTGAAGAGGCCCGGATTATATGAAGGAGGAAAAACAGATGCTGGTAGCTCGTTCCACAGGCGAGTCGCCTTACACAAAAACAAGTCGGCAAAACGACCCATTTTCATGAAGACAACCATCACCTGTGAACGGGTGCTCCGCTCGTATACGTCGAGTTTCATGTACGTGCATCGGTGCGCTGGGGATCAATGCTGCTAGTTTTTTCGAGCAGGCTAAATTGAAATACCTGTAGAACAGACTGAGCATACCTACTTGCGTCTGTGCATTAGAGGTGACAACCTGTCTGTTACCGAGTTGCCTTCTTTTTTAGATTTTAATTTTTTTTTCATGTGATACCATGCAAAAGTCCCAGCTGCTCTCAACCCTCTGGAGCCAGTGAGAATATGGCATCCCCAATCGGGGTATATTGTGAGGCTGAAGGTTGAGGAAGGGGAAGGGGAATGAGAGCCTGAGAAAGGGAAGAAGATGGGGAAGAGGAAGTGGTCTTTCATCAGGGCGATACTGACAGTATCTACCCCTCTGGAATGTGGTGCAAATATTATACATATTATTTTTAATGAACAAATTGTGATATAACACAATTTAATTAAATAAAATTTACTTGCGTACACCGAGATTTGAACCCACGACCTCTGGATTCATAGCCAAGGATCTTTACCACTCAACCACGGAGATTGTCTTTTGCACAGAATCAAGCAGGTTTACCAGGTATTTTGGAGCTCCAGCCCAGAGGTGGCTCCAAAATTCAATTGTTGGACATATTTGAGATTTGTACAGGGTTAGCAGCTGGTCACTATTAAAGAATCTGCTAGCCCTATACAAGAGGCCCAGTTTTTTGGAAGCTGGATTCACTCGATACTTGAGTTGGCCTGAAATACTTACTCCGAGTATCTCAATGGAGTTGTGTAATGAGCTACCGGCATCTGCTTTTACTCCTTCATATAATCCGAGCCTTTTCAAGACCCGCATTAATAAATTCCTTCCTACAGTCCCTACCTCAACCCGCCTCAAAACGCTACCCAGCCGGATATAGTTCCCATCTTTACACCACACAGATTACACCTCACAAGAGCGCCTCTCGTTTGTGAGGTGTAACATAAAAAAAAATAAAAACAACAAAAAATCATATGCCACCTCAGTATCACTCACACACACCTCCACTTTTTCAAACTATTTTTTATAAACAAATAAGAATATTTTATTTAGTGAATGCCAGATATCACTATTCTTTGGTTCACTTATCTGTTAAATTCGTCATCTATTCAACTGCTAAAGTCGAACGAATAAATATAGGTTAAAATAAAAATGTCATTTTTGTTTTGTAAAATTTTACCCAATGGTGATGTTGGCCTCTGTTTTAAGAGGAATTTTCAAAGTGTACGTGTTGTCTTCAGGAGTGACTTCATTTCCAATACTTGAGACCGATACATCAAATGTGACTACAGAGTGCAAACTTGTGAGCTTCGATGCGTCCAACTCAATTATCAGGAAAGTCTGCAAAAATAACATCCAAATAAGTGTAATTATTGGCAACATAACTTCTCTCATTCAAATTGTTTAAAATGTGTGTTGCTTCCATTCCATTTTTAATTTGATTATACTCGTACATCTATCGTTGCTTAAGCGGCAACATTATCCATCACAGTTTTTTATGCTTTACGGCAAAGACAAAAAACTGAATTAGTAGTTAAGGAAGTTGTTCCTGTGTAAGGGCCAGCACTTGAAAATGGCCCTAAACATCACTTTGCAGGTTGCTAACCCAAGCAATACCACCAATGATTTCTCTGTAAATTGCATATGGGTAGTTAGGAAAATGTATAAGGTTTGAAAAGGCTAAAATCCTCAAACTGTAATCTTTGTATTCTATGAAATACATCCCAAAATGTCTGAAAATAGGTGCCGTTTAAAAACCAGAGAAACAATTTTGTTTTACCTAAAATTATAGTACGTGTTTCATATCAAATTTAAAAGATTACAGTTTGAGAATTACTGTCTTTTGAAACACTATATATTTTCCTAAATACCCATATAGAATTTATAGATAAACCATTCATAGTATTTTTTGAGTTAGCAACCTGCAAAGTGTGTATTTTTGGGTGCTGACCATTAATAAGAGTCGATTCGTAGTGCCTATTTGAAGCTTGTTGAAATTGAGTATACACATCGATGCAGAAGGAAGCCATGAATCTTTTTGCATACCTACTTATTTCAATTTGGTTAAAAAATTAGATAGGTTATGGTGCCACTTAAGCGACGAAATGGCTTTTTTGGTACATTCCATTTTTTATAAATACAAAAATAAACCACTTCCCTGCAATTATCTCACTTACAAAGCGTTAAAAAAAAACATATTCGAATAAATGGTGTAGAATCGTATCCTTTTAGAAAATACAACAAATTTGTGAACACCGCAATTCTTATACACAATCAAAAATATGCACTCGGACCATAGTGCATTTAAAGAAATTTAAACAATTGCAGTGGAATTTTTTTCTACTATTACAGCGGATGAAGGAAAAAATGGCATGTTTTTTTATGGTAACCGGATAAAACACAATACGATAAAAGAATATGTTAGGTTTTATTTTGATTGATTTTTGGGGCAATCCGCACAGGAGGCCCTGAGGGAAATTATTTTCTTATCATTTTTGAGGATGCTGCGTGAAACATCATTTTGAGGAGAGGAAGGAGTGAAGATGGGTCTAGTGTTGTAGGAGGGAGAAAACACAGAGGCTAGCAAATCGTTCCACAGCCGGACTGTTCAACTCAAGAACGAGTGGTAGCAGCAACCCGTTCTCATGTGACAAATCAACCCCTTGGAATAACAAGGTTCCATCTGACACGGCAATGTCATGTGATAATGTACTCTAAGGAGAGCAACTTTAAGGCTCATTATAGAATAACATTGCCATGTCAGACGGAGCCTTGTCATTCCAAGGTGTCGGAATTTCAACTGTGTACAAATGTTGGATGCAAGTTTGGCATGTTTCCTGATTATGCACCGGTGTCG
Organism: Halesus radiatus; assembly: GCA_022606495.2. NCBI lineage: Eukaryota > Metazoa > Arthropoda > Insecta > Trichoptera > Limnephilidae > Halesus > Halesus radiatus. The sequence goes on from JAHDVE020003899.1 coordinate 18,076, forward strand.
AAGGGATCAATGATGCTAGATTCTCAGAGCATCATCCATTGAAATACCGGTAGAAAAAGGACAGCATTCCCACCTGTGTTCTAAAGATTGCAATCTGTCTGTTAAGATAGGGGAATCTATCAAACAAGGGTTTTTTTTAAGGTATTTTGGGGCTCTAGACCAGATTGAGTAATGGGGCGCACTTGTGATTTGTACAGTCATCATTCCTATGCTTCCTCCCCCTTTAGCCAACATTACAGTGTCCCTTACATACAGTGTCCTTCTCATCTGCTTTGATGATGGACACTGTAAGGCTGTATGAAACGTTGGCTAAAGGAGGAGGACGCGCAACTCGGTATAAAATCCCTGAAATCAATCACATAATATTTTTGGCTGTAAAAATTATATCTAGGTTAGGTTTATTGTTTGTCAATTTTCTTCACTTTTTTCTATGTTCTCTTTTATCACTATTCTGTTTAGTTATGGAACCGTTCTGTGCGTAATGCATGAGACGTGCTGATGATTTGAAGAGAACTGCGGTATTCGCCAAATCAGGATCAGCAAATCTAGAAAAAAATTGAGGAAAGCCTATGTCTGAAGCTGGACGTCGGGAGGCTCATGAAAAAGAAGAAGAGTGTGTATAATTGAATTTATTTACCTGATCACCTTTATCCAATTTTTCCACATCACAGGAGAGCAGAGACTGGAGGAGGAGACAGCGCTGGGGGACTCTGTACAGGGGGGCTATGGCCGGGGGGATGAACATAACCTGCGGGTTGAAAGCTGGTTCACCCACATTCGTCACACTTATGTTCAAGGTTATGACTCCACTTGTCCCGATCACATAAGGAGTCCTGAAATTTTACAAAGTACATTTAGATGTCGTATACTCGGTGTTGCTCGGGATTACGGATGTTTTGGATTGCAGTTTTTACCGATATTCTTTTTTTTTACCACTATTGGTGAAAGCAGCACTACTGCACTCTACTGGTGGTAGAACGGTAAACCATGCGTTAATGAAGTTCTCCGTTTTACCAACATTTTGGTGAAAAATACATACATATAAATTTATATACAGGGTTATTCAAAATGATGGGTTCAATTTCGTATCGCTGTATTTCCTGACTTATACGTTATATGTGAATAATCTACAAAGCAATTGAAAGAGGAGGTCCGAAAGCTTCGAATTCCACCGCTAGATCATTCATAGTTGCGCAAATGACCACTAGAGTGCTCGCGTCGCCAAGCAGCCATTTCGCATCAGTTGTGAGTAAAATGGCAACTATGCAGCACAAGGTTTTCTGTGTTTGTGAGTTCTGTAGAACTGAGTCAGTGGCTCTAATGCAGCGTACCTTTTGTCTCCATTTTACCATTGAAAATTCTACTAGAAAGAGCATTTATGGTATCACCAATTCAAGCAAACTGGTTGTGTCTGTAAAGGAAAAAAGTCAGACCGACCGTGTGTATCAGAAGAGAATGTGCGAAATTGAGTTCATAATTTTTGAATAACCCTGTATTGTAAGGTTTTCATGACCCTTCAATTCATTTCCATGAATTAGCACCCTCCACACAGCATCCCCAAAGATGAAATAGGCCTTTATTTAGAAATTATTTCCCTCGTCTATGGTTTAAAAAATAAATAAATTACTTAATCAAATAAATCATGGCGGAATTGGGTTTTTCCTTACATTTTAATATATTTTCTGTTAAATATATTCTTAATAAATAATAAATTATAGAAATCGAAAATTTAAAAAATGAATATTAGGTAACCTACATATGACTTTAGTCCTTTTTTCCTTATAAATGACAAAAAAATTAAAGGAGCTATTAGGTTTGTACTAACAGTTTACTCGCTGCTCGTGGCTCACGCTCGGTCTAGTGGTTTAGAAAGGAAATAAAATACTTATTTCACAAATTGAGAGAAATTTTCTTATTTTTAGACTTCTTTTGGCTTAATATATCATAATTATTATCATTACTTTTTATTTATATATACTTTAGTGGAGACATTTAAATGTTTATATCTATTTAAAGCATATACAAATAAAATAAAATAAATTATAAGAATTGCGATATGTTGCTCTAAAAGAAGTCTAAAAATAAAAGATAATTTATCATAGTTTATTATAAAAGTGTTTTATTCTCTTTCTAATACATCAGCGAGTGGCAAGGCTTATGGCAGTACTATAAACCCAATTGCCTCTTAAAAAAAATTCATTTATGAGCAGAACATGAGTAATAACATATGTAGGTCACCTAATATTTATTTTTTGAATTTCCGATTTCTATAATTTATTAAGAATATATTTCACAGAAAATCGATTAAAATGTATGAAAAAACCAATTCGTACAACTCGGGCTGCTAGAGGGCGCTAGTGTAGAATGTTGCCATCAAATGTCATGAGCTGGAGGTATTGTCATTTTAGAGTATTTGGCGGAACCCACTTCGGTAGACAAGAAAAACCTTGGTATGTAACTTGACTTGCATAGTTTCACTATTAAAAATGGGTCGCAAAAGAGTCAATAGAAAACATGTTAGAGGTTGAGAAGATTCATTATTTTTATAGATTGAATTTGGTAATTTCCTTATAAATTTCAAAAGTTTACGCTCGGTCGGACTATATTAGGAAATTATGTTGTATAAACAATATTGGGTATTATACTTTTCCAAAACTTCAACCTTCACGCTGAGGTCGGGTTGGCAAGTGTGTCCACACCCCGTAGCGAAAGGAACACGAAGGAATGACGGGAACTCCCGCTGAGTTGATGGCGTGAGCACTACACAATCTTTACAGAAATGTGCATCTGAAATGTACACCAAGCATCTAAATTTTCTATATTTTACAGATCGACACACATAACTCAGCAGTTGGTGATGATGACACTGTAGATATTGGAAATACCAGTGCAAAATTAATACTTGGTCATCGGTTGAGGTGTTCGAACTCCATCAATTCGACAATCAGTGCCATTTTTTTAAATTTTTGAATTAGAACAGTCCCAGTTAAACGCCGATTCTCGGCCCCCTTTAGCTTTTGATCGAATTGTGATCAGATGTAAAGCATAATCGTCATGTTTTAATATTATCAGCTGATCACAAAAAATCAACCGATCAATTGTTGAAAATTAAAATAGCGCTGATCGTCGATTTGATGATCATCAATTTAATCTACTGTCGGTCGTTTTAACTTTTATAACGTGGACAGTCGCATGGGGCGAGCCAATATCTACACATACAAAATACCAATTTTTTAAAAATGCATCACACAAATGTTTTAGGAATGTAGACAGTGTTCGAAATTGTAAGGTTTATAAGTAGGAAAATAATTAATTTTTACAAAAGTCCGGGCTTATGTGATGAAGCTTGAACAACCCCAACCTTAGCTTTATTTGAACCAATTTATTAGTATCTCAATATTCTAATTTCGTATAGAGTTTTAAACAGAATTAAGTGTAAAGACAACAACACAACTTTAACGGCAACTCGACTGAATTTTTTTACAGCCGAAAAATAAACGACTTGGCGTATGAGTTCCTCTTTCTACCTCCTGCAGAAATAAAATTTCTGGTAACATCAGAAAAAATCACCATAAATATTAAATTGGTTCATTTTTCATCATTGCTGCATTGTTGGGGATCGTGACCTCCAGCCCAATCACCCTGGTAAACCAGGGGCCTTATTCCTATTCTTTTTAAGGATAAGACACATTGTCCTTATCCTTAGAGTTAAAGACATTTTGCTTAACTGCAGTTCAGATTCCACGTCAATGACAATACTTTTTTAGGAGTTTTGCAAGTGACCTCTCTAGGTTTGATTTCTCGTTTTCCAAGCAAAGTAAGTATCTTAGGAAACATTGTAGGCAGACCGCCTGTTTTGGAAGCCTAGCTCTTCCGGAATGGATAGATTAGTGATATCAATTTGGTATAATATTGTTTTATTTTTCTTTACCTGACATGGGTTGTTTTTTCAGGTCAAAATTCATTCCGATAACTATCAAACGGTTGAAATCATTCTTCTCTGGCTGAAAGATATAAATCCGACAAAAACTTTTTTATTTGGATTATACATTACACTAGAAACAATTATTCATTTCATAACAATATGACCTCGAGTTGAAATAAACTTACTCCGAGATGGGTAATGTCATTAAGAACCAGCACTATTTGTAGTCACTTTTTAACTACAAATGATTGTCTGTAAATTCTATACGGGTGTACGGAAAATGCATAAGGTTTCAAAAGACAAAAATTAAAATAGGTTTAGTTTGAAAACCAGTGAAGGTATTTTTGAACATTTTACCTAAAATTCCAGTACGCAGTTCATATAGAATTTAAGAGATTACAGTTTGAGGATGTTTGTCTTTTGAAACCTTACACATTTTCCTAACTACCCGTGTAGAATTTACAGATAAATCATTCATAGAATTTCTTGAGTTAGCAGACTACAAAGTGTGTATTCTAGTGTGCCAAGATTACTCACTGGATACACAAAATTTGTATCCGTTAAATGCTAGCGTATCCGATGCGCAACGAAAAAAGATAATTTCTTTTTGTATGTATACAGGATATAAGTAGCTATTCTGGGGAAACTACTTATGATAGATATAGTAATTTTTTATAAATATCTAAACACATTATCTGGTAAGATTGCACAACTTACAAAAAACCTCATTTTGCTAAAAGTAAGTAAGTTATTAAGAAAATAGACTCAATCAGTGCCACGCGCACAATTTAACTCTCGGCACACTACGGAAATATTAGACCGCGGGAGATCGGCGTTCCAAACATTAAACGCATTATACATAAATTAAAATTACAACTAAATACATAATTTTTTTAATTGTGCCTTTAATGTTTTATTGTGTCATAATATGGCATTATGTATTTGTAATGTTGTATTTTGGTAGAATTTTCTTCTATTAGTGATTACTACTTTTTCAGTATATAAAAGTAAAAATTTCAACTTACTTTAATATTAATGGCTATTTCTTTACATGAAGATGTTCCATTAGATACAGCAATGTATGTGGCATCCCTTGGATTTGCAAGCGACGCACTTTGGTATTTAAGATCTACTGAGATATTTACCGTTAGTTCTGAAACAATTAATGGGTTAACGCAACTGACAGTGGCTCTACTGAATAGGACAAATGCTTACAAGGGTATCTATGCACTAAAAAGTTCTGTGAAAAAAACATGTATGGGATTGTTGACATTTGCTAACATGGACTTTAACCAAAAACGTTGTGATGAAATTATCCACCATGCAAAAAGCCATGGATAAAGTCATGCTAGGTATCTCCCTACGAGATAGAAAAATGACTGAGTGGATGAGGAGCAAGTCTAAGGTGGCCGACAGATACTACCATCATCACAGTCTCCAACCTCAACTGAAACTATGCTGTGCTTTCGGCACAATTAACAGATGACCATTGGAACCACAGTATCATTGGATGGCTCCCTTGATTGGGAAAGAGGAGCAAAAGTCACCCACAAATTAGATGGGCTGCCCAAGATCAGCAAACCTGAAAAAAATTGAGGAAGGCGCATGTTTAAAACTGGACGCCAAAGGGGTCTTGAAGAAAAGACTGAGAATGTTTCTTCTTCTCGAGTCGTTGCCGCATTGCTGAGGTTCTTGAACCCTACTCCAATTGGCCTGTTTAACCAAGTTCCTCCACTCCACACGATCCTGCGCTGCATGCTGCCGGAAGCCTTATGGATACCATTCTCCACTGTCTAGAATGTCGAGACTTGTTAACTCTAATAACTTGAAATTTTTGGTATCAGTCTAAATGATTTTTCTCAGGCTTTAGGAAAATAAACTTCGAAGAATGGAATCTACCGAAATCTTATCCAGGCTTTGACTTGAATGTTTTCTAAAATGCATATTTTTGTCATTGCTGCATTCATGTATTATGATTGTGCTGTTCTATTTCTGTAGCTCTTGTTTATCTCATTTTGTGTTATATGTTTTTTGTAATTGGACAATTGTCTGTTAATATAAAAATAAATTAAAATAAGCCTGTGATACCTAATCAGTCCAATGCATCAGAGATCCTCTGCTTCTCCTGCCTTCAGCTTTACCAGTGACCATGATTTTCTCCATGTTGGAGTTCTCAGGTGGCGAGCGACGAAACCAAACTATCATATAATACATTGTATACAGACAGTTGACAGCCTATTTTGGATGCTTAGTGTTTAGCTCTTCCGGAATGAATATATTACTGCTCCTGGCTGTTTGTGAAATCTTGATCATTCTAACAATTTAAAATACTAGATTTTATTACCAGTTGTAAATTTAGTGGCTCCGGTAAAATTATGACAAATTTTTGCGATGAAATTGGTGGACTTCAAAGATAATTCTGGTGGTATCGCTTCGATGGTGGAAGTGACCTCAATGGAAGGATGACAGCGGAGCAATACCACCTTAGCACTATCATATGCTCCTATTGCCAAATCTGAAATATTACGTAATATTATTATGTGCAATGGAAAATAATAATAAGATGAGTAAGCAAAGCAAATTTTATCATAATCACTGAACAGAGTACTCCTAGAACTGTGATCTACATCTGAAAGAAAATTTAGAAAACTGAATTTACACGAGACCTTTGGACTGATAGGCTAAAAAAATTATTTTACTTCTGGCACACGGAGACACCCATAACACACTTCTATCGGTTTATCCTTTCAGTACCTAATCATAATTTTATGTAATTATATTCATTCTAAATTCGGGTAGGTACTTAATTCTGACTCGATATCGACGGACCAGAGACGTAGTGACTACGACGTCACAATTGAATACGGAATCCATTTCTTAATTCTTTGAAATAGGGAATACACACTGCGATGGCGAATACGGATGAACTTAGAATTACTGACTGGGTGACTTGCGGAGGTTTGCGTGCTGGAGAATGTGCAGGCTACGGACAAATGATGACCTATGGATTTTTATGGATTATGTCACGGGATACTGTACATTAGACGGAGTCCTGCACAATACGACAATAAGTCCGTCGATTTTGCAGCGCCGGCCATTAGTATCCGCGCTGTAATTATTGTGCCGCGTGTTAGAAATACGGATTCAAGACCTAAGGGATCGAGAATTCATTACATTTCAATTTGTGAATTAGACCACGCATGTCATAAGATTGAATTTATCAATTTGATTCATTCATTTAATTTCGAGGGTGTGTCCATGTGCAAAAACTTTCCTCAGTTCTGGTGAAATTGTAACATTTTCAAATACCGAAATTCTTTCTTGAACAGAAAATCAATTTCATCGGCCTGTCTGGGGCCTAGGAATTAAAAGGTCTTATATAAACTAGCGATATCAGTTTTCTTCCCCATCGGTATGGGTCACGCTTGTTGAGAATTCAATGGTGGATTGTATTACCTTGGCAAGAGTTCTGATCAATGTCGACCCCGCTGGACAAGCTAATACCAAACCCTCTCATGTCTTCCATTACTATCTTCTGCGTATATTTAGGATTCATTCCATCTTCAGCTCCAAGATAAATGTAGACAGCTCCCATTCCGTCATTTTCATACGGGGCTCCTATGGCAACATCTACAATAATCATTTCCTACTTTTAATAATAAATAATCATCACAATGATAAATAATAACGACAAACGACAACATATAGAAAAGAAAGAAACAGAACATCAGGGAAGGGAGGGAGGGATTAAGACGAAGTAGGAAATTTTGAATGAACGGGAAATATATCTAATATTGGATTGTAGGACGAGTTACATTGATTATTAAGAATATTAATATTCATTTTAATGACTTTCTTTATTTCTAAGCTTTTTAATTAGTAGGTATGATCTTTTTCAACGAGCGAAAACGGTTGATAATAGATTTACAATAAAGTGTTTCAACAAAAGTGTTTGTTTTATTTAATAATATGTATCTAGAACCACAAAGTAATTGTTTTCTACGAAAATTGAAGAATTATTATGTGCTTGACTTATAAAACACATTAGAGATGTGCTTAGGCTTAGCATAGAACCCCTGCTATTCTTCATAGAAAAGTCGCAGATGAAGTGGCTTAGACATATTACTCTGACTCGACTTCCACATAAAACACTGGCGGCAATTGTTCCAGAAGGAAGACGTCTATCCGCCCCAGACAAAGTTGGGAAAAGCTACTCCAGAGGCTGGGCTGGGCGAGAATGGAGGGAGGCCGCTGAAGTAGCCGAATTGATGTCGAAGCCCTGTCCCCGATTCGAATAGGACAAGAGGAAGAAGATTATGATGAATGTCAAAAGATGAAATGAACCAAATCTTCTTAGTATACAAAAATGAATGTTTGTCTCTATGTCTGTCCTCGTTTTTCTCGAAAATTACTCGACTTGTTTTGCTGAAAATAGCACAGTTTGTTCTTATTAGTGCCGGGAAGATTTGGAGAGTAGTGTGAATGAAATCCAATATGTCAAACTGTTGCTATAATGTTTTAAAATTAGTATGAAGAACATTGAACCAGCCATGTAGTATTGAGGTTAGCCCATAGATATACCACTCTGGTTAGCCACAATTACATATTCAAAATAAAAAGGTTTCTTTGGGTAGAATATTTTCAAAATGGAAAACACAAGTAGGTACCTAGTTAAAAACTTTATTATGTAGATATTCTTTGAAAAATTAAATGTCTGGAATAAAATAAAATTTTCAAAAGAATGTTTCTTTGTTTAGAGATAATAACAGTCATCACAAGGCATTGATTTCGCTGTCAAATCAATTATGGCACCCAAACGACAAGCAAGGATTCACAACTTTATAGCTTTGTGCCAAAAAAATATTAGGTACACATCAGCTAGTATTATATAAATATTAATTATAAAATACCTATGTATCCATCGTTGTTAATGTCACCAATTGTAGCAATAGATGATCCGAATCGAGCCCCAGTTTGTGAATCCCCACTGAGGGCTTGCGGCTTCTTCATTTTTCCCTAGAGATATAAATTGTAAAAATAATAATAATAAGAGTAAATTTCTATAGCGCAGTTTTGTGAAGGTTCACCTCAAGTGCGCTATATACTAACTAACCTAACCTAATATAATTGTAAAATAACAGATATACTACATAGTATATCTGTTACTATAATACATGCAAATTAAAACTATGATATAAAATATTCATGAGCAGATATTATAGTATAACAATTTAGAAACTAAGGGTGTAAATAATCAAATATCACGTAGGTACAAATAACATTTATATTATCAATTATTTTCAATACAGTTGGTTTTTTATGCGAGTACTGTGCAAGAGTTTTCACTGTTCTGGGCTTGGCAGACGTGGAATTAAAACACCCATCTTCTTCCCTTTATGATAATCTGGTCGGAAACTCATCATTTTACAGAGCCTCTAGACGTGCCTGTCCTGGGGTCTGATTCCGGTTCTTTTTAAGTATAAGGCATTGTCCTTATCTTTAGGGTTAAAGAGATTTTGCTTCTGCGATTTCGATTACATATCAACGACAATACATTATAAATACATTATAAAAATTATAAATGCATCACACATATAGTTTATTATCCTTTAACATTTGTGTTCAATATAATATTTATAATTTAAATCACTTTTATCTAATATTGGGGGGCTTTTGGCATAGGTACTTTACAAACGTCGCAATTTCATTAATTCCGGTTCATTTAATAGCATTATTATGCCACAATTAATTCACTAATAATGTTTAAAGTCAATACTTACGATAAAACTAAGCAAAATAGATATTTTTAAAGAATGTCATTCACTGAATGACAGCTGTTGTTCGAGAGAACCGGAACCGTAGTCAAGCATAAAGTAATTAAGCCTAATAGCTTGTCCACACGGAGCCAGTATTTAGTAGAGTAGCTAGTGGTAACTGGTCCTGCCAGTGCTGTCGAAACATGCATTTTAGTAAGTTGATGCCCCCACCTGCTACAAGGACGCTCGCGCCACTCGCACGACTTTGCGGACTCGCTGATTGCACCATAAGTACTTGTGAACTCGAATGTGATAGTAGATTAGTGAGTGTCCAAACGCAGCTAGTGGACAGCAGCTGCCCTCAGTCAACTAAATCGCTTCTACTACTTACCACCAAAGCGTTTTGTCCATGCGTGGCCTGTGCCTACAAATTATACTAAATATTTTAGTTACTACTAGTGCACGCCATAAGGATAAGAACAATGGCTTATCCTTAAATAGATCCGCAATTAGGCCCCAGCGAATGATTATCTTTATTTAACAATGATTTAAATGGTTCCCTACCTTCTCATTCGTGTAGACATACACCCTGCCCTGATCATAAGAGGATTTCTCTGCATGTAAAGGGGCTCCTACTATCAGGTCAGTGAAGCCATCTTGTTGTATATCAATGGCGGCCAGAGTTGAACCAAAGTACTCCCCCATACTGTGACCCGTTAACGTCGCCAATGGCCTATTGTTTGGTTGCATGAAGTCAAAAATAAGAACCTATAAATAAAAGCATAAGTAGTTTTGTCACTATATCAGACTAAATAGGGATACATTTTGAAAATTTTAATTATTTATATATTTATTTAATGGCCATAGGACCTTTACAAACATAATGAGAGAAAGAGGTGATTTTTTACAAAAACGGCGCTATAAAAATCATCCGATTATTATTATTATTATAATACAAGTCAGAGTAGAATTTATACGGTAGAATAGGAGTAGGTACATTAGCTAGTTAACATTACAAAAATAATATTTGATATTTAATTTTACAGAAAGGTATATCAGATCCACACAGAACCAATTATTTTTGTTTTGATTCAGGATGGAGAGGTTTGGAATATGTCGAAAAGGTCTGTATAGGTATTGACAGTTGATGAAGACGCACCAGTGGTGAGTTACATGAATAGTTGGTACTGTGGTTGTTACAATGGAAAAGATGGTGGAGTCGAGTAGATCTAACAGGGACACATATATTTATAGCACTTAACATTTGAGGGCAGTCTATGAAGTTATTCAGTATTTAAAAAGTATAAGAGAACAAGGATGGATAGGAATGGATAATATATGTATATATATATATACATTCTCTGATATAAAGGTAATTCATAAACCTCTTTTGCAATTTTTATATTTTGAGAATATGGTTCTGTTCTGATAACGGAACGGGCCCAGATTACGGAACTGTACTCCAAGATAATGTGAACAAGTGCTTCATCGTATTGTGATTTCATTAGTAAATGATATGGAATACTCAACCAAAAAACAGGGGATCAGGGGTAGAAATTTTTTTGAGAAATGAAATGCAAAATAGTGGCTTAGGATTTGTAGTTAACAGAATAATCTATTAACGTTTCAGGCATTAAAAAATACACATTGATAGGTCTGTACTCCGTTTTGCAATATTGCCTAGTTTGTTCTATGGCTGTGAGAACCAAAGGATAGCAGGGTCTAAACAAATTATTAATGATACATTTTGTTGAAATTTTATTGTTGTTGTTTTTTTTTTTTAATAAATATACGCTACTTTAAGATCATTTGAAAATGGAAATTTGATTGACAGTGCAGAGCACACACATTAGAAAAAAACTACACATACACGTGACCTTGACGCTGAGAACACTGAGACGCGTAGAAGTGACCCGTTCTCATGTGACAAATATCAACAGTGTGTAAACGATGGCCGCGCGTTTGGAATGTCTCCCGACTATTCACCGTTTCGAAGGGATTAATGACGCTAGTTCTTCAGAGCATTTTTCATTGAAATACTACAGTATTCCCTCCTGACGTATGTTCTCCAAAGATTGCAATCCGTTTGTTAAGACAGAAGAATCTATCAAACAGACCGCCCATTTCTGTACAGAGTCAAGGGTTTTTTTCAGATATTTTGGTGCTCCCAACTAGAAGTGGCTGCCAAATTCTACAGTGGGGCTCACCTAATTCCCCGTATATGTGCATAGCATAACACGCAATTTAATCGACATCCTTCAGAAATATCGAACTGAAGTAATGCGTACAATCATCAATGAATGCACAAGTGAATGTACGTAATGAGAGTATCTCCTATCCCCATTTTCTATTATCTACAGCCTTTCTTCTCCTTCCTACTCCTCTTTCTTAGTTTAATGTTAAATAAAACTCCTGTCTCTAACCAACTTTAGGATGAGAAATTTTTTTGACTTCAACTTGTTTTTCCACTTGTCTTTGTTAAGAAAGCTGTTGTCTCTTACAAATAAATAAATAAATTCACCAAAATAATGGAGGATAATAAAAAATCTGAAAACATTAAGTGCATTAAAAAAAATGTATACCTTTCCTTTGTAGTTTGCTGCTCTTGGAGCTCCCGCCACATATGAAATACTGTTTTTTGATAAAAACTTTCCCGAATCTACACTGTAACCTAAAATTTTTTATATTTATTTAAAAATGCATTAATTACAGTAAATATGTTTTCAATTCATTTTTTAAATTCAAATACAATACTTAACAGACTCCAACTGAAATTGTCAAGTTTTTAGATGCTATGACAATTAAACAACTTTACTCTAAATCCACAATCGTTCATCTCTTCAAATCCGATCTCCGTAATAATAATAACATAGCATTTCTAATTATATATTCTATTCATGTACATATTTTATTAACATATTACATACATTCTTACTTATTTATTCTTACTTTATCACAACAACAATAATAAATTAAAAAAACAAATAATACATTGGACACGTTACATAGGGAGATGTGAAATAGAAAATATATTAATACCAAATACAGTCTAACACTGAAACCATTCAACTGCAGTTAAAACACTTCACCTTAAAATTATTTATTTTTTCAGCAATCACATCAATTTAATATGATTTAATTTTAAATTTAGTAAATGAAATCCTCAGCACGGGAAATTCCAGTGAGGATATCATTATTTTTTATTTGTAAAAAAAAAAAGATAAAACATTATCTATATTTATATAAAAAATCAATTTAAGTTTGTTTGTTTGTCCTCGATGTTCTCGAAAATTACTAGACCGGTTTCGCTGAAAATAGTACAATTTGTTCTTATTAGTGCTGGGAAGGTTTAGAGAGTAGTTTGAATGATATTAAATATGTAAAACTGTTGCTATAACGTTTTAAAATTAGTTTATAAAACATTGAACCCGCCATGTTTTATTTAGGTTAGCCCATAGATATAACACTCTGGTTAGCCACAGATTGCATATTAAAAAAAGAAAGGTTTTTTGCCGTAGAATATTTTCGAAATGGAAAACAGGAGTAGGTAACTACTTAAGAACTTTATGATTTTTATATGTTTTGAAAAAATAAACATTTGGAATGAAATAAAATATTCAAATAACTGTTTCTTTATTCTGAGATAGTTACTTTTGTTATCAAATCAATCATGGCACCCTAATGAAAAGCAAGAATTCACAACTTCATAACTTTATTCCAAAAAAAAAAACCCGAGTAAGGCCGGCTACACATCAGCTATATATATATATATATATAAGGCAATCTTCGTAGGTGTATCCGGTATAGACTAAAAAACTACTGGGCCGATTTACTTGCAGTTTTTTGCAAAATGATCCGTGTTGTTCGGAGAAGGTTTATAGATAGGGGTAGGGGTAGTTGTGGCGGTAGAGGTAAAGGTAGGAGTATGGGTAGGAGTAGGGGTAGGGGTAGGGGTAGGGGTAGGGGTAGGGGTGTAGGGGTAGGGGTAGGGGTAGGGTTAGGGGTAGGGGTAGGGGTAGGGGTACGGTAAGGGGTAGGGGTAGGAATAGGGGTAGGGGTAGAGGTAGGGGTAGAGGTAGAGGTAGGGGTAGGGGTAAGGGTAAGGGTAACATATCACAACCCCAAACATTACTCAAAACCATTCATAACCCCGAGCAACGCCGGGTACTTCAGCTAGTTATTATTATAATTATATTATTATAATTATATTCTTAACATTACTCCTACGCATACAGTGCTCTTTAGGTATATATATTCATCAGATAAAATTACAAAATATTATACAGTACATATATACAAAGTGATACAAAGAGAAACAAATGCACAATAACAGTGAAAAATATCAACATTTTAAGACAGGAGTCAGGTTATGTTCAGCAATAAGAACATTCTGAGTTTATATAAAAAGTAAAACAAGGAAGAAACTGAAACCAATTAATTACCGGACTCTTGAGAAAATGGCTTATTCTAATAAATTGAAAAGAAGTTAAGATTTATCAACATTGGGATATTAAAAATTAATTTTGTTTTTAAAGCCCGTTTAAATTCAGTTAAATTCTGGATATTAGTGAGAGCTGTGGGAAGTTTATTCCGAACGAGTGGCCCATTTACACAAAAAGAGCGATCATAGTAGACCACTCGATTTGACTCTGAAAGTTCCATTAGACGTTTAGTAGCATCTAGATCTGCTGACCTCCTCAGAGTGAGCTGTCTATCGTTTAAATTTTGTCAGATACATTGTTCAGATATATGGGCTGGCGCCAATCCCTACAATGTTTTGAAGGTCATTAAGCAGATCTTGAACTATATTCTATCAGGGCATCGAAGTCAATGATGGCGATCCCTTAGAAGTGGAGTTATGTAACAATATTTAGATTCACCATTTTCACCAAATATCATTCTTGAACAGCATTGAAAACAGATTGGAATCTATTGAATTGTTTTTGAGAGCGGCCAGCATATGCACTATTACGAGAGTCCATACGTGAAACAACGAAGGAACTTATGAGTGATTTTGCTCCATCACAGTGAAGACACCTAATTGATTTTATGTGCCTTAGATGGAAAAAGTCAGAATCTACAGAAGAGAAAGACTATTGTCTATAGTGAAACCTAGAAACTGTATTTCTGTGGAAGGGATTATATTTGTATCCTGAATTGGACTGGAGTCAAGGAGGCTTTGCCTTCCAGAGGAAGCTATCCAAATAAATTCTGTCTTTGCAGGTTTAAATTAGAGTTTATTGAAAAACACCCAACTGATTGATGAAGTTCCCTTGCAATCCCAAACATTGTCATGTCATCGTCTCATCCATACTCTTCTGATATTCTGTTATTCTATACTAATATTATTAAGATGGATTTGCAAAGGTATGTTAAATATAAAAAATAAAAATAATAATTAAAAACAGTTCTACGAATTAAACACAATATCAATATTAATGAAAGCGTACACATCACAATAATGTTGTAATAATTTTTTTTTAAATATCATCGTAGGAAAGCAATATTGCTGTAACAGCCAAAGCCATGTAAAAAAGGAGGATTTTGATATTTATTCATCAATTAAAAAAGGTAATATTGACAAAACGAAGATTTTTTCCAATGTCATACAGGTCTTATTTTTCATTGTAGAGTCACGGGACCCAGATAGATCGACACAGAAAAAAAAACCCTGTGGAATGGTGTATACAAATCAGTTTTGTGGGTAGTGGCGGTTACAGCAGTATTGCTTTCCTGCGACGATATATAGAGTACAATTTTACTGGCCCAAAAAAAACTTACCAAAATAGGATAAATTCTCCAGTTCCGGTGTGTAGATATTTGTCTTATTAAATGCATTCTTTTCAGTATTTTTATTTAAATTTTCTTTTTTTATCGAGAATCTCACAACACTTCCTGTAACCAAAATTATCTCAAATTTAACATGATTCTTAATTATCTACATATTAATATTTTTTACAACCTGAATTTATTAGTAATTATTTTTGCTGTTTTTCTCTTTTTGTTCAATTGATTTTCTAATCTACTTTATTATATCGTAAGAAGTATATATCTATTAAAAGCTTCTTACGCTTTTTAAGGTAATTTTATAAATATTTTCCAGTTCTAAAAATTATAAATATTTCAATAAATACCAACTCTTCTTGTGCCACCAATCTTCTAATAAATGTGACACCAATAGAAAAGGAGGATAAAATAGCAACTGCAAAACTATCATCTCTATAATTAAATTTTCTAATAAAACTGTGTTCATCTGAAGAGACCTGCCAGGTAAGTATGTTTTTCTGTATTTGTTTGTACATAATTAGATAAAGAATAGGAATTAATATTTGTACAGCACCCTTGAGGTGATTTTTCACAAAAACGGCGCTATACAAATCATCCTATTATTATTATTATTATACGTTTTTTCTCTTCTTCTTGTGTCTTCTCGTATCGAAGGTTGGCTCTCATCAGGGCAATCTTCGCCCTGCAACCTGAAAAACTCTGCTCTTTGCTAACCTTTCAAGGTCCTGCTTTTTTCCCAAAAAGGCTAGAGTAAGTTCTATATTGTAGCTAATAATATAACAATTTTTCCTTGGATTTGACTATTACAGAATGTATTATGCCTTTCGTCCTACGTAATTCAATTCAATTCAATTCATCCACTCAAAAAACGGTTATAAGGAAAAAAGTTCTACCGGGATTTGAATTTCCTATTGTATACTTTATAACGTCCACCCGACAAGCGGAAATTCCGAGCTCAAATCCTGCTGGCAATTAAATTATTTTCTGTTCTTCTGTATGTTTTTCCTAATTCCATTCAATGGTATTATAATTTTATTAATATTTTATCTATACATATTAAAATAGAGAGTTTTTTTTATATTTAGTTTCAATGCATTTCTTTTTCTATGAACATAATAACAAATTACAAGGCTAATAAGACAATAAATCGGAATACTTTTCTTTTCACAAGGGGATAATAAGGATAGTAAAGACCCAGCAATACCCTCCAAGTGGAAACTGAACATTGTTTGTAAAGGAGATATGTTAATACGGAAGCGAGAGGGAATGCGGTAATATAAATAACGCATGGAGCTTAAGCGACCGTTTAATAAATATTTAATAAAACATGACATATTTGATAAGACTGACTTAAGTAGCATTTAAAAAATGCTGTGGTTTTTTTCATACCTATAACATGTTAAATAACAGAACCACTCGTGTTATTTATATTTTTCGGAGCATACTTGGCGATTTTTTTCTATTGAGGGTATTTCATATAATTACTTTTCATCTAGACATCTGAATAGAGGTTATCTTAAAAAATAACATATATTTATGTAAGTGGATAAAAACTTCAAGTTTTCAAGGGAAGTTTTTAATATGTACGTAGAAATTCCGAATGTAAATCTTCATAAAGGTCAATTTTGATTAAATTTATGAAATATTTTTGTATTTTTCTGTTTAGTTTTTGTACACAAAACTTTTAGACTTGTTTTCTGTAGAAACTATTACGAATTCTATGATTCAGTAGAGATAAAGAAGAATAAGATATGAATCACAAATACATCGAAAATGCTGAACAAATTAATAGGGAAAGAAGGCATTACCAATCCAATTAGATGTTCCCGGAGCTCCCAAGATTAGCTCATTTCCAGTTCTAGAGAGCTTCATAGACATTCCAGCCTGCCCGTAAGCACGAACCTCCCCCTTGTTTTCCAGCAGCACGTTTGAAGAATTGACAAGTGGTGTTAGTTTTGATATGTCGTGTCTGTCTGCAGCTATTTCTTTTGTGTGGGGCAGGGAGTAGCACATTCCGGGGATGTAGAATACTTTACCTCCACCTTCTATCTGGTTCATCCACCGAGGAGCGCATATCTGTTGGCAAATTGTACATTAAAAACTAATTCATATTATGTATGAACAGATTTTTTCTGAATCGCCTAGGCTTCTGAATATATTCATTTAGTTCATTAATTAAATTATAAAAAAATAAATTTCTAATAATAATAAAATATAATAAATAAATAAAAATGATGTATTTCTTCGCATTGCGAATTGGGCTGGTGTTACGCTGGTGGGCCCCTAGGGGTCCATATGAATTTGCAAGGGTCCATGTCAGGGAGAAAGAAATGGGGTCCACGAGATGCTGTAATTGGGGACCCACGGATCAGAGTCCATTTAGACTGCACGCATAGTAGCGCAGTGCAGTAAGGTTCACTCGATGAGCCTACTGCGCACTTATAGCGAATGGCGCAGGCACGTTAATGTGCAAGCTTTTACAAGCTTTCGTCACATTGGCAACGCATCGCGCGCAGTGTTGTCATTGTGACGGATTTCCCGTCATTTCCAGCAGATTGGAGTGCCTCTAAAACGGTAGAATTTTGTGTCTAACGGGCTTTAAGATTACAGATTTTCTGGCAGATTTGAATAAAATTATTTATTTATGAAAAAACAAGGTAATTCCCGCAATTACTGAAATACTGGGAAGTCTTTAGTTCCATTATTTTATCGCACTGGAAATTTCTTCAGGAAAATATTTATTTAGCCTAACGAAGATACTTGCAAGGACTCCCCGAACTCTAACTTAGGGAACTTTTAAATTTTTTTTTTTATATGAATACCGCACAAGAGTCCCAACTGCTCCCAACCGTCTGGAACCAATGAGACTATGGCATCCCCAATGGGGGAATGTTGTGAGGCTGAAGGTATTGGGGATGGGAAAGAGAAGGGGAAGAGGAAGGTGGGCAAATACCTTGCTATTCACATCTGGTCACCAAACACGGCTAAAAGCCATTTCAAGCAACTTTCAATTCTGAATGGTCGTCTTTCACCAAGGCGATACTGAGAGTATCTTCCACTCTGGAACGTGCGCAAATATACTATATATTATTTTTAAATTAATTAATTGTGAAACAACACAAATTAATTAAATAAAATTTACTTGTGCACGCCGGGATTTGAACCCGCGACCTTCGGATTCGTAGTCGAGAGCCTTACCCCTCGACCATGGAGGCTGTCAACTCGGGATATTATTTTGTTTATGAACATCTATGTATTTGTGGTTGTATTATTGTATCAGTTGAAACTGATTGAAACAAGTCACAACACCAACATCGCTCTCGAGGTGATTTTTAACAAAAACAGCGCTATACAAGTCATCCAAGTATTATTATTAATTTATTTATTTATTCTTAAATTCATATATACAAACAAAAACATTAGCCACTCATCTCACTAGGACAATCCTGTGTTGAAATGAGCTGCTTTACAATTTAATAATAATCGGTAAATAGTAATAAGTGAATAAAAATAAGTAAATATTAATAAGTAAATAATAGTAAATATAAAATAAAAATTAAATAATAATAGTTAAATAATAATAATAAGTAAACAATTATCAGTAAATAGTAATAATACACATATATTATTAAGTAAATATTAATAAGTAAATAGTAGTAAGTACATAATAATAAAAATAGGTAAATAATAATAAGCAAATAAAATTTTGTAAATAGAAATAAGTACATAATAATAAAAATAGGTAAATAATAATATGTAAATAAAATAATGTAAATAGTAATAAGTAAATAACACGCAGGTAAAAAAAAAAATTATAAGAAAATAGTAATAAGTAAGTAGTAATAAGTGAGTAATAAGAAGTAAATAGTAATAAGTAAATAATAATTAGTAAATAATAATGATAATATCGAGCATACGTAAGTTTATTTTTTTTAACTACATATTATTTACTAATTACTATTTACATAATTTTATTTACATATTATTATTTACATATTATTTACATATTTTTATTATTATGTACTTATTACTATTTACGTAATTTTATTTACTTATTATTATTTACCTGTTATTATTTACTCACTACTTCTTGTTAACAAAAATATGGTCACCTTGCGATTGTGGCTGAGCACTTATACTTTATGATACTTATTTGGGTTACAATGAAATTATTATTGTTGTTATCTATAAATGTACAGCCGAACTTAAAGACTTTCTGTAGATTTTATAGTTGTTTATAGTCTGAATAACTTTGGTGTTATTTAAAAAAAAAAAATAATATATCGTTTCACTAAAATTGAAAAGTCGCTCATCTCAACACGAGACTGTTCCAGTGAGATGAGCGGCTAATGTTTTTGTTTTTGTTTTTTAAATTTAAGAATAAATAAATCTTACAAACAGGATATAAGCATCTTCTAAAAAAATAAATAAATGGAAATAACCTAACCAAATTTCACAATCTCCAAATTAAATTTTGGGTCACGATCGACCCGTTGGGAACCTTTGACTTGACATTCATACAAGATGAAATAAAAAAAATATAGAGAAAAAAAAATATATATATTGGTCGACCATAGACCATTGAATAAACATCATCATTGGAAATATGAGCAACAATATGAGGCTAATTGGCATCATTGAGATAACACGGGCTTCAGTAGATTACAAAAAAGCGCTCGGCGGGTATGGATCTCTAACGATAACCTCTAAATGCCTACATGACTACGCAAGCCGTTCTGGAAAAGATATAAAATCAATGGTGTGACACTTCATTGGCTTTTTTAATGTTAAACTTAAAGAGCACTTGAAGCTGGCACGCCGGCAACTCAAATGCTTCGGGCCACGGAGCGGTGACCAGCCATTCCTTGCAATTTGAAGGATTCGGGCGACATCGAGAGCCGCCTCACCTCCCTTCCTACTTCACGCGCAGGAACAACATTTTATACTGATTTTGCAAGGAATGTAGACTCTATTTATATACCTCAATGAGTGCGACCAATAATCAACGTCTTTGCTGCTCAGGGAACAAAGAAAAAAACATTCGCCTTTATAAAATACCTATAATTTAAATAAATATTGTAATTTAGGTTGTTATTAATACCATTGCTATTCCTCCATTTGAATGACTTCCCCCAACTATCATGCCGAGCCACATGTTGTCCTTTCGGTCGTGGTAATTAAAATTCGCATTAGCAGAGGAAATATGCTTAGTGTTTCCTTAAAAAAAAAAAACATTTTACTGAACATAAAAGTAAAGAACTACCGCAGTGAGCCCGCTCTCTGACGGTCCGGTAAGGAACGAACATTTCACTCGCTACTGCAGACACTTTGTAGAAAAGTAAAGTTCACTAAAGTAAGGTAACGGTTTAGAGTGCAGTTCATTAATTCCTTACCGATCGTTAGAGAACAGGCTAAGACAACACCGCTATGCTGAAAAATAGAAAATGGATCACACAGAATAAAATTGAATCATGAAATCGACAATTTAATTGAGCATAGACTGGACATGTTGAAAGAATACCAGGTGACAGATACCAAAAAATTTGGACTGAGCGGGGGTGTCTTAGGACCTTCGTACACAAGGCGACGCAAGTATCCGATACTTAAGTTGTGTACACATGTCGCAAGCAACTTGTCGAGCACAGTCCGAAATCTCGAGACCCGCGTTGCTACATAGAATGCTTTATTTTATTTATTTATATTTATCAAGAAAAAATACAATTATACTGGATTGTTCGATGCCTGTCTCACCGGGATAATTTCTATGTTCAGGCTTTGCAGGTACATAAATTATATAATAAGATTAAATACAGTAATAAATAATGTCATATTTTGTAACGATATAAAGAACATAAATAAAGTCTCGGCGACTTGAGTGGCGAAGACCTCGGCAAAATGGTCGCCGGAGACTGGCGTCGCCGACGAGTTGACTAAATGTCAGCGACGTGTTCCCGAAGATATTCGAGTCACCGAATATCGGATACTTGCGTCGCCTTGTGTACAGAGGGCCTTAGTAAAAGCGACTCAGAGGAGGACTGAGGGAGAGATTGCGGGGAAGAGGATTGGGACGGAGCGGGGACTGAAGGGGAATGGCAAGAGACCGTAGCCAGTGGAGAGAATTTGCGGAGGAGCCCAAATCCCATCTGGGATGCAGGACTGTGTGATGGTGAAAACTCGAACATATTATTAGTGATTTTTTTTGTATTTCTTGGTCATTAACTGTGTAACAATTTCTAGACATTTTGTTTTGAAGAGTTTTATCCACTATGTAAGCACATTTGTCAATTAATTTTATTTATTCGCTGCCGGTTTCGATACATCCGCGTTATTCACTAGCGTTTTTAAAGCAAACTTAAATTAAACAAGAACAGAAATAATAACATATTGTTAGGTGATGGTAGTGGCAGTGGTGATTTGTAGGGGACAGTGGGAGGAGTCAAAATAACAAGGAAACATGGTTAACAAAGGTGATTCACAGGGTGTTATTATTTGTTTAATACATTTTTTTGTTTGTTTATATCTTAAGTTTCTAAGGCGCACAATTTAAAATATGTATTAATATTTGTTTAAATTTGTTTTTTTTCTTTATTGCGGGTAGCAAATATATAAAATTAAGTAATAAATGCACAAAGTGGGTAAAACTCTTCAAATCAAAATATATTAGTTCCCTAATTATGGACATTACGCTTTTAGAAAATCCTTATAAGGAGAAGGATGAAGCGCGACACAACTATGCCTTGGCCACAAATTTTTTGTTTCATTCGAAATCGTAAATAATGCTACGCATTCTTAAAAAAATAAGTTTTTCAATTTAATAACAACTATTATTATTTAATCAAAAAAAAAAGATTTATTTATAAAAGAGTTCTGCCAGGTAATTATTATTACGCGTGGCAGATATTTCGCATTCGCTGAAGGCATAATCAAATTGTGGTGAAGCCACTTATATTATTTATATATATAGGTACCTACTTTATATAAATAGAAGCACATAAGTTTTCAGTAAAATGTGGCGACAAAATTTCGTATTCTAGTCATCATCCTTACTGAAATTATTTCGTGTAAACAAACTTGGCAAGATATTTTTTTAATAACTTATCAATTTTAATAAGCGTTTTGCCCGTTGTACCCAATGGAGGTGATTAAAATAGATTTTTCAAATATATAAATTCATAATTTTATGCCTCAAATTGATGCTTGAGTTTATTATTCCCTGTCTTAAATCATAATATCACCTTCTTTTTAATATTTTCATAATACATTTATTATTACTATTATTTTAAGTTAACCTCCCATTTCAGTCAACCTGACTGAACCTTACTTAACCTAGTCCAACCTAACCCAGTATAACCAAACTATAGGTACCTAACCTAAACTTACCTACCTAACCTAACCAAACGAAACCAAATCTTACCTAACTTAACCCAACCAAAAAAAATCTTTAGATTATCATTAACCAAAACATAATATTGTAACGCGTGATTAGAAATGGACTCGACCGGGAGATGTCTGTCAACACGGTGCAGGCGGGACCACTTGAGGGCCCAGATAGGGGCTGCATCAATGCGCCTCTCCGCGTGCAGTCCAAAACACTTTTTGGCTTACTGTATTATATTATACTCTCTTCTTACAGGGAGGTCCCCAATTAAGGACAATATAAGCTTAAATCAAAAAAAAATGTACTACTAATAGTAGCGACTCTATTGATTAAAAAAATATTTACAACAGAATAAAGTTGCTATGAGAAAAATTTCAGTCGTTAATTATGTAGTTCACATTCACTCCTATAGTTCACATTCACTCCTATAATTCACATTCAAACTGTCAACAAATACACTGGAAAATACAAAGCAGTACCTGAATTTTTCACTTATAGTTGAGAGCAACTATAAGTGAAAACTTATATAAACAATAATGCATAATTGTATTAAAAGTGTTGTTTTACAAAATTTGAGTAATGTTTTTAGGATCGTCGCTTCAACTAAATGAAATCGGGGAACTTTATAAAGTCCAAGTAAATATCCACCTTAAAGTGGGACATCTATGAAAAAGACGATCAAATTCCAATGATTTAAAAACAAATGAACCCTGAGGTTACACAAATACGGTTCACGCGATAATCGACCCCATTATGGAGCGAGATGCGGGAGAACGCAAGTGAATATCAAACGATTTGAAAAATAACCCCGCCGTTGAAATTAGAGTATTAATGTATAAATACACATTTGATATAAGAAATCTTGGCAAAGCGCCATAGAAATATCAAAACAACAAACCTTCACGGTCTAATAGCTTCTCTGTGCAAAGAGATTCATTTACGTCAGGTAAGATCTTACACATGTAAATGGATCCAGGTTCTTTTATCTCCGAGTAATTAGTATCTCGGATTGTTTCTCTAGGTGCCCCTACAATTATTCTGAAAAAAAAAATTATGATTTATTTATTGTTTTGATGTAAATTTGTAGAAGTTATTTTATAATAATAAATATAATTGTTTTTTTTAAACGGTTTTCAGCAGAACTTTGTTTAAAAACTTTTTTTTTTAATATAACACTTATTTAATAGTGTAAATTAGTTCCCATTTGAAGTCAGTGAGCACTTTTGATCATAAGAATAATTTGCGGAGCACTGAAATAAAAATGTGGGAAATCAAAGAAAAATGTACAGACAAAACTTTATTACAAAATTAAACAGATTACATAATAGCCCAAAAAAATTATTAAAATAGCATCAATGAAGTTTATTTGAAGCAAAAATCATTTAATGTGATACTCGAGCTTGTCGGCTTTTGGAGTTTTCAGCGATATTATGTATAATATTTGATATAGCTACTCTAAATTATTCTTTGTCTAAATTGGTAAATATTTCGCGTACTTTAGTTTTTATATTGGTTATTGTATTGGACGTCTGGGACTCTTGGTGTATTCCAAAATAATGATTAATTTAATCATTTTGTCGGCACTTCTACGGGGCCGGGCCCAAGCGGAAAATAAATATTTGGTTTTCGTAACTGGCCCGGCTTCCCTAGCAAAAAGAAACGTTGTTCTTTCGTGCAAATTTATCAATATATTGTGCAGATGGCGGGGGGTGCCCCATCACTGCTAATTATGAATGACCAAATAAACGAAAGAGCGAGGCAACGCGGTGCGAGGGAGACAGGTGTTGTCGGATAAAATTCGCGACGCTACCCAGAAACCCCAACCAGAGAACTCGGGATAGCGCCTGGCTGGGTACAAATAGAGTGCAAAAACGGCTACTTGTCAGTCAGTCAGCTACTCTCGCCTCGACAAACACTTCTCCACCTCGACTGCCCCACCCCGCTTTGCTTTCATCGACTTGCCTTCATCTTCATTCTGACTACCGCTGACCCTGGACCCTCCCCTCCAGACCACCACCATCCACTGAACCCAGACCCTCACATCAACCATGGACAAGGCCCGCAGAACAAATTTGTGCAAAAGGATTTTGTGCAAATTTGGAAGTTTTGCATAAAAGGGAGTTTTGTGCAAATTCAAAGTCGTCAATTTATCGGTATCGTTCCCCCTTCGCAAGGGAACGATAGGTTGTGTCTCCCCCCCCAGATAGGGATCAGCTACCCCCACAGTTCGCCTGTGTGCCATTACCTCTGGTACAGAAATTGTCGAAAAAACGAGTTCACACAAATATGAACTTGAAAACTGTAACAAGATTATCAGTGCCCCTATTGTAGAGGGCTGAGTATTCGTCTTGGAAACAAATTCGAAATTCCTTCAGAGTTATTTCAGAGAATTTTATTTTTAGAGTACGATTCGTTGACAAGGTAACCAATTGTTATTATTACAGCGAGATGCGAGAGAATGGAAGTAAAAACCTTTCGATTTGAAAAATTACTCGCGATGCACGAAAAAGGTGCATGATCATTCGTATTTAAATAATAAAAAAATAAATATAGTTTGATCATCGTAAGATAACAACTTTATAAATAAAATTAATTCTAACCCTGACTGGATAACCAAACCTATTAAAATTTAATCATTGAAAAAGATAATATTAACATATCCTAGACGAAACACGAAAAAAAAAAAAAAAAACAGAAAATAAAAAGGAATCAGTCGCATCTGGGACTCGACCCCAGGACCTCTGTCTTTCCGGGACAACCGCTTTACCGACTAAGCTAATGAGAACAGTTCAATTTACGCCATTTTCACCAATGTCATACTTCAAGCTCAAGACTTGTCAATATTATCCTCCATTTTAAATCCCTTATTATTGGCTGCCATCTTTATGCTATCCTTTTTATTTTATGCTGTTTTTATTGTGTTTTATCTAGGATATATTATTATTATCTTCTTCAGTGATTAAATATTGCAATGAGGTTTATAAACTTCAATACGATATTAAGAATAAAATTAATACCTATTATAATGATTAAAAAAATAAACAAACTGCACTTGCAACTAAAAAAACAACCAAACAACTCACTGTTAAAGACAAAATTCCTAAAAGTAGAAAATTATGTTGCTACAAAAAATTTGAAAACGTGAAAACACCATGGCAACCTCTTTAAAAAGTGTAAAAAAAATGTTAAAAATACTTGGAACATAATTAATGACATTCCTACATCAATCGAAAATGTCGAATACATTGTATAATAAATTAATCAAATGATGTAATAATCACAAACAATGTAGAGATCTCGTATGCGAAAACTTCTACAACTTCTTTTGCAACATTTGTTGTTTATAAAAATAATTGTTACTCTTTGCGCTATACACAAAAATCTTGTCTTAAAAACTTTAGTTTATCAATTAATATATAATTAAAAATTCACGCATCGGTGCGCAAATGCGTCCACAGCCCGCAACACTGTTAACAACCAAAGTGTAAAATAAAAAATAAATAAATAAAAACGTTAATATTTATTAAAAGCTTCTTACGCCGAGTAACGTAATTTTATAGATATTTTCGAGTCCTAAAATTCATTTTATGAATACTTTCCAGTCCTAAAAATTAATACCAATAATTCAATAAATACCAACTCTTCTTGTGCCACCGATCATCTAATAAATGTAACATCAATAGAAAAGGAGAAACAAATAACCATGTAAAACTATCATCTCTATAATTAAATTTTTCTAAAACTGTGTTCATCTGAAGCGACCTGCCAGGTAAGTATGTTTTTCTGTATCTGTCTGTACATAATTAGTTAAGAAATATTTGTACAGCGCCCTTGAGGTGATTTTTCACAAAAACGGCGCTATACAAGTCATCCAACTATTATTGGCTCCTCCTTAGTCGATAATGTACTACATGACAAACTCGCACACAATACTCGTACAGCCAATGAAATAACATTAGTTCACGATATCATTGAATCGTTATCTTCAATCCACCATGGAATTAGAGAAAAATAAAATATAATCCTTAATGCCAAATGTGAGAGTTGGCTATGATGCACTGTAAATGTAAGACAATACTAAATCTTTCAAGCAATTGCTTCCTATTATATAAAATTTTATTACCCCTTTAAATCACATAGTGTTTTAAAGGGGGTAAATTTCCAGATTACGAAATTGCCAAGGTAATACTAATTCACAAAGTCGTATCCGAAACGAATACCTCAAACTACAGACCCATTACAATTTTTGAACGTGTAATTTACGAAACTAAAAATAAATCTTATATTTAAAAAAAAATGGATTTAGGAAAAAATACGCTTGCGGCAAAAAATGACTTAATCAGTAAACTCATCTGTACTTTCAAAAACCCTTTTATTTATAATTTTTTCTTATTTTATTTCTTATTTTATTTGTTATTAATTTTTTATTTAAATTTGTTTTATTTTGTTTTTTATTTTTATTTTTTTTATTTTTTATAAATTTCTTTTATTTATTATTATTATTTTTTTTTAATTTGGTAAACCAACAGTTTACAATAATTGATGAATTTATGTAATGAAATAAGTATGTATTTAAATTATTATTCAATTAAAAAAGAAAAGTTACAAGGTTCCAAAGTTACAAAGTTCTATTCATACAGTAAGTCATGATATACTTTTCAAGAAACTCGAAAAAATTGGTCTAGTTGGTCCTGCTCTCAATCTATTTAAATCTTATCTTAGCACCAGAAAGCAATTTGTTAGCATAAACAATAGCAATCACCTCCCAAAAACCACGAAGTTCCGCAGGGATCAATACGAGGACCACTAGTGTTCCAAATATATATAAATGATATTTCTCAATTAGACTCATGCGGTGAAATTTTCTTATATGCAGACAATACTGCAAGTTTATATTGCGGTAAAAAAATGGATATATTCTACGAACAAAAATCCTCGTGACGCATATAAAAATTTAAACAAAGGATTCATGATTTTAAGTTCAACGAGAATGTCAGATGACAGGACAGTTACACCAAAAATTATGATCAAGTGAAAGCGACTTTGAGGCAGAAGAGACTGGGTGGAAGGAGGCTTGGAGCAGGATGGGTAGAACTGAGGACTGGAGATGAATGGCGAGGGACTGCACTCAGTGGAGAGCATTTATAGAGGAGACCTAATCCCACCCGCAGATGATGATAAATAAAATCGTATACTTACAAAGGTTTATGAACTTTTCCCCATCTTAACAGAATAGAGTATCCAAAATACGAATGTCCATTGGTAGTTGCAGCTGGGAGAAACACCTGCCTTGCTTTCTCATTAAAAGTAAACGAATTTCCCTCTTTTAAAACTATAACGAAC
Organism: Halesus radiatus; assembly: GCA_022606495.2. NCBI lineage: Eukaryota > Metazoa > Arthropoda > Insecta > Trichoptera > Limnephilidae > Halesus > Halesus radiatus. Next base: position 46,265 of record JAHDVE020003899.1, read on the forward strand.
GTCATTAGAAATGTCGAAATCACATAATTATATTTCATAAACGTATACATTTTATCACTAACGCCTAACCCTCTGTCTAATCACAAAATGACTGACAGAATTACCACGACAAGGAATATCATGGGTGCATTACACATATGTCTACATAGAAGATAAATCGATATCTGATTTCACGAATCCGAGCGTTTAAATCTCGGTGTGCAAGATATTTTATTTTTTCGTAGAAAGCAATCAGTTTGTGGTTTGAATTATTGGAAACAAACATATCTCTTTCTCACTTTTCCATTGTTCTATTTTATATTATGGCTCCATCTTTACCCTATATACGAGTATGCTCACTCTATGTATTTTTGGTTTAGTTAAATTTTTAAATTGACGGTTGTTAAAAAGATTTCAATGAATTAGTGGTTAAAAATGAGTTTGATGGAACAGTAGTATTAAAATATGTTACATAAAATGTAAACTATAAATTTTCCTTAATTACTATGTAGCGTATTTGCTACACGTTCCAGAGTGGAAGATACTCTCAGTATCGCCCTGGTGAAAGACCACCATTACCTGTGCGCCAGGAAGTCCCAGATCAGCCCAAGGTTGTAAAGCTTGGACTTTTGAATGTGTCGAGAATATTTTGACGCGGATGGGTAATCGGTACTCGTTAGATTAAAACACTATGATTGTTAACACTGATTATATTTGTGATGTCTAGCAAAGCTCGATTATCTCTACAGCAAGTTAATGAAGGCTGTTGTTTACTGAGAATTTGGTGATAAGAGAAGAAGAAATAATGTAGTTGATGCAATTTATAACTTTAACATACAGGTGCAAACACTAAATTGAACTATAAATGGTTAAAACAAAGAATAACATTATAATAAACAATGCTAATCTTCTTCTATCTTCTTCTATCTTCTTCTTCTTTCTTCTTCTATTATATAATGTTATGTTAGAATACTGACGATAAGGTAGGGATGTGGGAGAAGGAAAGGAGGAAGGTTGGGAAAGAGCGGTTACGGGAGACAGTTCATTGGTTTAGACTTACCCCGAGAGTGGTGTCTCGACAGGGAGCTCGGCTCTGGACATTCGACTAGCTCAGTTTCGGCAGGCCAAGAAGCTCCTCTGCAGGGCCGTAGACCGACAGGCAGTCTTATAATTGGGGTCGGGGACTCTAATACTACGCCAAATGAATTTACTAAATGCTTTCAGACTCAGAGTTTATTCAGGGGAAGGTACAGACATGGTAAGTTATGCTACAATAATCAAAAGCTAGCCTAACCTCAAATGGAAGTTACGGGTGATTATTCTCTCTGATATTTTCTAAACGGGCATGATAACGGGGACTCGAATAAGTTACAACACAAAAGAGGAAATACAAAGTCAGCTTACAGTCATGGTTGTGGCGGCAAAAGGATCCTAGTAGAAGCAATTTGCGGCTGGCCAAAATGGCTGCTCGCGCGTTCCTTTAGAGACGCAGTAGGCGGCGGACCAGAGATGTCATCCTGAAGCCGGGTGAGGAAGAAGTGCTTCGGAAGCCGGGTAAGAAGGAAGTGACCGGCGCGTGGGCGTGCAAGCTGCCGTTGGCAAGCGTGGCGCTCGCGTCGTTTTACCGTTGTTGTTTGACGAGTGGCTAGAGTCTATTTTAGAATCTTTCTGTCGTTACGTAACAATAAAGAAGAATGTCCCAAGCGGGTGGTGTGTGTTTGTTTTCTATAAAAATCTACAGTTTTATTCCGAGCTTTATGAAATTTTGCACACTTGACCTACAAAACCTATATGAGTTTTCGAAAAACCACCCCTATCTCCTTTTCCCAGCCTTAAAGCCAAATGTTGGTACTTGTAAAGACATAGATATAAGGAATGTATATTTAATGCTGGGTATATATATGTATATGAGTAAATATATATAAACAAATATAAAAATATATATATATTCCAAGAAAAAAAAAACTTTTTTTTAACTTCCACTAACTAATTACAAGTATACCCACCCACTGGCCTTGCCTATGTGGGATTTTTTGCTATACATACTATACACATAAATTTACATACATGTATTCAAATATACATTTAATTGAATGTAACAAAAAATATTTATTTTAATTTATATATATAATGTTTACAACCATTGTACCTATATTTATATACATGTATGTATCAAAAAATGTATTAATAAAATAATAAAAAAAATGATTTCGAAATGTTAAAATCTCATGCAGGGTGTGGTGTGGAACTAGTCATAAAGTAATATAATAACATTTATTATCAGCGATAAAATCAACAAATAACACAACACATATCCCCTTCAACTATCCTCTATTTGATGTTTACATAATAATAATAATATGAAAATATATAAATACATACGCACTTTGAGTTACCCTTTCCCGACGGATTACTGGAATGCACTGAAGAGGTAAACCGACAGAACTGTATTGTGGCTTGTCCGTGTGTCTGAAGTAAGTTCAATTTACCTTACTTCGCATAACAGACAGTCAAGTTCATTGGTCTGTCTGGGGCACAGCACTCGAATTGGTGATAGCAGTTTGTTTTTCTAATCGGTATATAAAACACTTCAATTTATGAATGACAAATGTTCCCATCTCACCAGGTGCGAAAAGCCTGTGTTGAGATGGCAATTTACATTACTGGTCGTTCAGCTAGAATATTTAGATGACAAATAAATTAATACATTAGAATTTAGTAATTTAAAAAAAATCTAATTTAAAGGCATAAAAGAATTTAGAAGCAGACATGCTTGGAGGTGATCAATGATCTAACTTTTAAAGGAACTTTTGGTTTGCGTATTTCTAATATCACTAGGTAGTCTAATGGCATTGTATTTAAAACTTCTTTGTTCATAAGAGGTTTAACAAACTGCAATATTAAAATATTTTACATGTGATTGTCTTAAGGCTCTAGTGCTTATTCTTTCTTAAAAAATATTGATATTTGAAGTATATCCAAGTATTGTGTACAAATCTTTTTTTTATAATTTTATCATCCAGACTGCATCTGCAACTACGAAAATGGTAACCGATACAAACACGGTCATAATTTACAAACCGTTTTTTAGGAAGTAAAACATGATAACAATTTAATTCTGAAGTGTTGGTACTAAGCAAATATGAAACATGGAAAACTGAAAGAAATGAATTTCGCTAAATTGTATTTGATTTTTATTGGATTGGCAGAAATCAATAAATATTTTTTTACGGTCTAAGGGAAAAACCGATTGATCAATAGTGACTGTAATTATTAATGTTCAACTATTTACCCATTGCCTTTTTACTTATTTTTATTTAGTTTCGATAAATTTCTTTTTCTATTTACATAATAACAAATTACGAGGATAATAAGACACTTCTGGAAGTTTTTCACAGTCCTCACTAGGGGTTCCTGTGCTGAGGCGAATTAGATTTTATTAAAATACAATACTTTTTTAAGCGACTACGACGATATTATCAAAATTCTGGGTAACTTTTCTCCTTTGATCTCTTTGAGCCAGGTTTTGATCTGGTTTCTGAAAACATTTGCATTTTACTTTTTTTGTTGTTGTTGTTTTTCATTATTAGTGGCGGAAGTGAATTATAGAGCTTACGGCAGTTATTCCCAATCCTACTGAGCAACTGTTGAGTCGAAATTTTGCCTCAACACTATTCAAATGCACAAATTCGCTCTTCCCAACAAATTCTCGAACAAATTTACGATCAATTCAGGATATCGATTTTTGTGGATTAAGTTCCCCTTACCAGAGGACTAGTTAAGAAAAGTGTCAACAGGGTAAACGAACGTCACCTAAATGTCAAAAGTCGTTATTAGTTATTACGATCTTTTTTACGCGATTCAAATAATGAATGTCAAAGATTTATTTCCGTTTTCGAATGTCAAAACATGGTTATTGTATGTTTTAAATAAAACTGAAGAGGACCCAACTTATTTTACTAATTATAAGCTACGTTTAGTCTTTGTTTTTCACTCGTCGAGAAACCTCAAATGTCAATTGTACGAAACGAACAATATGCTTTGTGGCATTATTAAGTCAAGCTAACAATTTATTTTCAATATATTTTTAACACACACGTTTGCGTATAAAATGTCGGTTTATGTATTAGTTTTTAAAACCACTGATATTTATTCATAATAAATACCAAATTAACTCATCAATGTTAATTTTACATTGAAAGTTTTTACTTTGATATCACCTTATTGTCTTAAAAGTGGGCGGCTACTATTTGATCGTGTATGAAAGTGGACGGGCACCTCCATAGACAATTTAGGGTAAAAAATACTTGGAAACAGAAAAACAGCGATTACTTAACAAAACACTTGGCTGATCGGTGACTCAGATTGATCATTCGTAAAGTTTGAAAGAACGGCCGATGGTGGAGAAATATTTATAGCTCATTTGGCCAAAAACAGTTTTAAAATTGGGTGTATTCATAATGTCATTCTGGTTAGCTCTTGTGTTGTGAAAATCAGTATTTTTTTTTTGATTTTTGGAAATGTTTGGTTAAAACATTCTTAGCAAAGATATTTTTTTATGTTAGGGACTGTAAAAGACTTGAAGATTTCTTTTGTTAGCGTCCTTATGGGGGCTTATGGGTGGTCTTTATAATACCCTTTTGGGTTTTAGATAAATGTTTAATGTGATTTGTGATTGTCGATCCCCATCGCATAGCGTGAGGCTTGATGTTTGATGTTTGCTCCCGCGTGTCTAGGTCACGCGTCGCACGCGTCGCACGCCTCGCGGAATCAGAGCGAATTAGTGAGGCATCGAGTTGGCATACGAAGGATAAAATACGACTGAATGTTGTAGAAATGAAATCCCTACCAGCTAACCTGTTTCACTTTCAATATCGTGAAGATACAACGAAAAGTGGTCAAGTCAAAACAAAGACTGAGGCCCTTTGCATAGACACAAACTAAGTCAGGATATGTTTTACGTATATGAAACAAAATACACTTAGGTAAATGAAAGGCGATGCGCGCTCAGAGATGGGTCTAAATTAAATTTTATGTTATCGTCACTATAATATATTTATAAGTTTCTTGGAGGACTTGAGCTTTAAACCTACAATAACAAATTATTCCACTTCACTGATATATCTTTATTTCTTCACTTGTATATTATATTCGATTCGTGCTCTAGCAAAGATGTAGAAGGAATTAGTTAAGGTACCAAGTGTACCCTATCGTCCCTAGCTATGATGTAGGAATATTGAACCAGAGATATTGAAGCCATATCGTTTTTAAAGCAAATTTACAAAGAATTGCACCGTTACATTTGGAAAGTTGGCGCACATAGTTAAAAGGATCTTGCAAATTCGAAAATAATAGATTAGTTTACAATTTAGAGGATATGACAATAAACATATGTATTTATACTTTATGCAATGACCATGGAACATTTACAATGGAATTACCTTCGGGATAGTTTTATTAGGGTATTTTATAATTCTGAGATGGGATACTTATTTTAATAGCTACTATAATAAAATGGTCTCGAGTGATATTGGTGACGGTTTAAGATAACAGTAGCTTGGAATTGTAGAAGTAGGTGGAATGTTTAGAGTCAGATGAGTAGGTACATAACAAGAGCGCAAGTCCCGGATAGACCGAGGGGTCATGGGTTCGAGTCCCAAATGCGACACCTTTCTATCGTCACCTTTTTATTTTCTTTGTCTTTTCTGTTTCATGTTTAATTAGAGATTTATTAAAATGATCTAAAACGTTTTAAAAATTAACATATTAAATTACTTTATCTGTATCTAGTGGTACCCCTCTTCGGGCCTCGGATATATGATTTGATTATAGCCAATACACACACAACACATAATATGTATAGTATATCAATAGATACACATACATAACCAAACCATATTATTCCAAATTGTGAATTAATTTCAAATTAATATCAAAGATGTTCATCAGAATTCTGAATTACCATATCCCCACCAAACACACGGCTGTCCGCAGTGCTAAAAAAAACTTGTTTATCTGCGGGTTTTTTCCAATGCTATTAAGATTTATATTTCTCGTTATTTTCTACCTGGTAAATTCAAAAATTAACCAGCTAGTTTTTTTTTTAAGTCTGAAACATTCCCGGGCTTCGAATAGGGGTCTATTTCCACCCACCAGCACCGCGCAAAGCTGATCAGTACAGTATGGGCACAGCACAGACTCGAGTATTCATATCACTTAACATACCATCGAAACGTATTCGCCACACCAAACTATTTTACACATTAAACAACAAAACAAACGCTGCAGCAAATTAACCAATTTCCCGTGTTCTTCAAACATTTAATGACATCTTTGTTGCAACATAGACATATTTTTTGACTCCCTACTGTTATTTAAGAAAAATATTACTCGTAACATCAATGCGCAATCACAACTTTCCAGTACATAGCACTATTCAGACACATAAGTACACATACACGTTCGCACACACACATACACTTATACACATTTTTCATATACCCTCTACCTTACCTTTTTATTAAATTATTTTTTAATATAAATCAAATTTAATAATGTTATTATTAAGTTCTGCAAGTATTTTTAGTTTTTATTATTGTGACAGCTGTTTCGGCGTTTAAGACCATTTTCAAACTGTGTGGCCTTAAACGCCGAAACAGCTATCACAATAATAAAAATACTTGCAGAACTTAATAATAACATTATTAAATTTGATTTACATTAAATTAAAAAAAAAATTAAATGGAGTTCTACGAATTAAACACAAAAACAATTAATTACCCTTTTATCTTTACCACGTATCATTCCCTAGCATTGTACTAACCCCGCCCGGTAAAATGTATATAACCATTTACTAGATATTACATAGAGACACGTCATTTGTACCGATCCTTGTAATAATTTTCAATAACCTTGTTATTTGTACACCACTCGTTTTATACTTGTACTGTTTGTTTCTAAAATAAATAAAAAATAAAATTACACCGTGCGGCACAGTACAGACACAGCAGAGACGCGAGTACGTCCGTCAGCTGAACTGTCAACTGAGCGTTAGTGTCCGCCACAACATGTTTGAGGATTTTATAATCATATTCCCATATTTATTATTATTTTTTAAACCAAATTCCCTGACAAATTCAATCAATTTATCGTTATCCATCTTCTCGGCTTTATAAATATCTGCATCTAATGACTCCAACTAACGAAGATGACGGTGCTAACGGTATGTGTTCATACTAATTGCGCAGGCGCAGACGTCACATGCGGCATCGGGACGTCAAAATATTCTAGCCGACAATCTCGGCCGGTGCTTGCCCGTGCATACGCTGTAATATGAATGTGTTCATTGATAATGTAGGCAACTAATGCTGTCGTGCCGTAAGATACTGTTCTGCACTGCGCGGTGCTGCCTCTTTAAAAAAAAAAATTATGCATATTAACTCCATACTGTCGAAAATTATTTCTCTGGGGGCCTATGTTTAGGAATGTTGAAGGAAGAATCTGTTTTAAGAAAGGGAAGTTATGGGAATGAAAAAGGTATGAAGGATGTGTAAGATTCGGGGGGTTGGTGTGTCTAGGAATGACGGACGTACAAATTCATCCCTCCTACTGCGGAGCAAGGCGATGGGTCGAGATAGTCTGGCTGGAGAGGTTGTAGGGTTTCACGCAGTTGGAAGATAGACGCATCCACCGCCAAGACTTGGACAAACCTCACTCCGCGAACCCGGGCACCCTGCTAAGTCTCCAAACGTAGCAAACCACTTAGGGTGACCTATGGCAGAGGTGTTAGTTATCCAATAAACGGTTCTCGGGACGGCGGTACCCCAAATTCTTACTACCACCATTATCAGCGGAAAATGTTTCATATGGAATGGATGATGTAGGATTTTCTAACAGAGAAATAGACCCCACGACGGGCTTCGCCTGGGTTTTAATCCGACGTTAGTCCAGGTGCTTGGTGACCTTGGTTTCTTTTAAGGATAAGATATTGTCCTTATCCTTAGGCTAAAATATATTTTGCTTATTTGCGGTTCCGATTCAATGTCAACGACAATACATTTTTAAAGGTGTTTGTGGTATAATTATCACAATATTATTAAACATTATAGATTCATCACACATACTTAACACCTGTAGTTTATTATTACTCTTTTTACATTTACGGCTTTTGGCATAGGTAATTACAAACATCGCAATTTCATTAATCCAGTTTCTTTAATGTCATTATCATGCGACAAATGACTCGTTAATGATGTCAATATTTACGATAATATTAAGTTTTTATTTTGTTAAAAATACCCAAATAACGATATTCTTTAAGAAAGTCATTAGCTGAACGATAGTCTAAGGGTATGAGCATTCTCATCCAGAAAAAAATATTATTAATATTACTTTTTTTTTTAAAGAATGAGGAACATTCCCGGGTTACGTGTAACCTGACGATATTTTAAAATCTCTTACTACCACCACAGCAAGCGAAAGATGTTGCTTGTGTCATGATGGAGGACTTAGCCAGCTGAGAAATTGAACTCACGACGTCTGGGTGAGACCCAGACGCGATGCCAACTCAGCCACTGACCGGTCAATGGTAATAAGGTATTGTATGGACATACGTAGTAGGTACTTTAACAATCTAAATTTTAATATACCAACATTATCATTTGTAATAAAAAGTACTGTCTATGTCGATATAAATAAATTAATAAAAATAAATAAGTACACTTAAATTTAATTAAAACGAACCGGAATCGGGCCCCTGATCTGAATACTTCTGAGTCAGGTACTTCCCAACCTTCCTCTTCTCCTTATCTCCTTCCCCTCATTCCCCCCACCATCACAAAATGCTCCTTTTGGGGATGCCACAATTCCACTGACTCTTGTCCAGTATTTACTTAAAATGTAATAAAACGGATAGATATGAATATTTTCTTTTATTCAATATAAAACATATTTCTCATTTTTTTTACTATTTACCACTTAATTTAATGTTTTTATTTACATTCGTTAACTCTATAAAAACTAGAATACACCGTACTAATTACATTATGACACAATTTCTGTTCTTTCACTATTGGCTATAAAATTCACACAAAACTCCGCAGGGATGTGGACCATGTAGATCATAGGGGCTAACTTGAGAATGCTGTGAAGAGGGAACCTGATCTGTAAAACAGGATCAAACATTAGTTTAAAATTATTTTAAATATTTAATTTAAATCAAATTTCATAATGTTATTAAGTTCTGACAGCTGTTTCCCGGCAAAAGGCCATTTTCAAACTGTGGTAATGCCACATTGCGACAACTTATGATTTTAAAAAATTAATTTAATTAATTAATTTACTTATATTTTTCTTAACTGTATTCATTTATTCCTGAAGATGATAGCATTGCTATCGAAACATGTAGAAATATTTATATATTTTAAGTAAAGTGGTATATACAAAGTGTATTTTCAATTTATATACTTATGATTTTATTTACTACCACCCAATTTTAATTTGGACGCTGTTAAAAATGATTTATTACCGGTAAAACCGATTTAGTTTGAAAATAATTAAAAAATTTATATTCCGCGAGGTACTTACATTTATATTGCGTTTTCCCCGTATTAAGTGGTAATATTTTCTTAATTGATTTATAATGAATTCTATTGACTTATTTAAGTGCGTTATATTGTTTGGATATATATATATATTAGTTCAAAAATTACATTACTCGGCATGAGTTCCACCACGAGTTCTAAATATCCGATGTTCTTTTTTTTATTATTATTTTAATTTAATTATCATTATTATTATTCAATTTTAAGAGGGTTTATTTACAAAATAGTTTTGCCAGGTAATTATTATTACGCGTGAAAGATGTTTCGTTTTCCGAAGGGAAAACTTTTACACAGTTTAATAATGCCTTCGGAAGACGAAACAGCTGTCGCGCACAATATTAATTAGCCAGCAGAACTTTTTTTAATAAATAAACTGTTTTTTTTTAATTGAATAATAGCAGTTATTATAAAATTTAAAAATCTTTAACTAAAACTGGAGTTCTACAAATTAAAATGAATACATTAAAAATAAAAATTCAAATGTCCTATTAGAAAATGATACAAGACCCCGTAATTAAACAAATTTTGAAGTATACGGAGACAAGGGTTTAAAAAAAAGATAAGGATTAAAAGTGAAATACAAAACAACATGAAACGGATATAGGAATACCTTCTCAATACAAGAGTCTAATTTACAAAGCTTGGTAGTACAGATACCTTTTTTTGTTTTATTTGACTACCACACAAGAGTCCTAACTGCTTTCAGTCATCTGAAGCCAGTGGGACTATGGTATCCCCAATTGGGGTTTGTTGAGAGGCTGAAGGTATTGGGTTTCAATTGTGAATGGCAGTCTTTCATCAGGGCGATAGTGAGAGTATCTTCAGCGCCCTTGAGGTGATTTGTCACAAAAACGGCGCTTTACAAATCATACAATTATTATTATTATTATCTTCCATTCTGAATATTGTTGTACAGAAATACAAAAACACTCACTAGTTAGTAGTAATCGTAGCCACCATAACCGTAGTCCCCATAACCTCCGTAGCCACCGTAGCCCCCATAGCCGCCGTAGCCTCCATAGCCCCCACCGTAACCCCCGTAGCCTCCACCGTAACCTCCGTAGCCACCACCGTAACCCCCGTAGCCTCTGCCGAAGCCTCCGTAGCCGCCCCCGAAACCAACGCCAACACCGCCGAACCCTATGCCGATTCCACCAAAGCCGAAGGGCTTAGGAGCGGCCAGGCAGGTCGCCATCACCATGGACATCAGAAATAACTGAAAAAATAAACACGTTCATTAATAAACACCACGAATTATTTATCCTTTTCCACTGAAAACACGTTTGTACATTTGTAGCCATGTCATTATTTCTTTAAAAGAAAACCAAACATTCCAAACATCTCCCAAGATGGATCAAATCATATATCACAAACAGAAGTCCAGTAGCTAGAACTAAAGGTTTCTTCTCGCGTTATTATAATATACCATCGGGAATTCCACAAGGATCATATCTTGGACCTCTATTGTTTATTTCGTTAATCAATGATATAGGCAGTTGTTTAAAAAATTCCAATTTTTTTACTGATAACACTATAAATTTCAAAAAAATCATAAATATTAATGACAGCCTAGATTTGCAGGAGATTTTAATCTTCTTGGAATCTATTGCGCGAACAACAAACTCCTTCTTAACCTGGATAAATATTACACAATTATATTTCACCAAAAGCACTAACCCATTAATATTTTAATAATTGATCAATGACCTAAAACTGAAAAGATATTGTGAAGTAAGGGAAATTATTTCTCTCAGGGCCTCCTGTGTGGAGTTACTATAAAAAATATATATGTTTTTATTTTTTATATAGAGGAACGTTCACTGGTTAATGTGAAAAAGTAATAACTTAATTTGTCAGAGTGTGTATTATAAAACTAATAGAAATTCTGAAAATAAATTTAATTGTAGGCAAAAGACCAAAATGTTGCTTATGGAGCATTTTTTGGAATGGATTTCCGGAGGCTGACTATTTGCAGGGTAATTTTTACCCTTCAGGCTGCAATCCGACGGTAATATGTTTTTAAAAAACGTCTTCAAATCGCCTCCGAAAGCACGTACAATTATTATTATTATAACATAACTAGGTACAATTAGAATAAAATAAAATTTATACCAAAAACTAAAGATTGAACAATGAAATAAGTAAACATCACAACATTGACATTTTCTCAAATTCCATAAATGCATTTAAAATCTCAATACAAAAAGCCATATAAAGTACAAAATTAAATTTAAAGCACGTTATTTTAAAACATTATTTTGCGTTCAACATTTTTAACATCTTCGTTTGTTTGGACATCGTGCAAATAAACAATATCGTTAAATAATTAAAAATGTGCTTTGTTTACACCACTTTTATAATAATAAATAAAACGTATCATCCTCAGTATTCACATATTCCCGAGGATGATAGCATTGCTTTCGAAACATGTAGAGATATTTATTTATTTTTATAAAAGCGGTGTAAACAAAGTACATTTTTAATTATTTAATTAATAATGACGCCACAAAGTTACCAATCGTTTGAAGAAATTATAAAGAACATCATTATTGCACTATCGTGGTTTTAAACGCACCGAGTTTCAGTGAGATAGGTAAATAAACATTGTTATTTGTAACTAAATAATTCAGGAACTTTATTGCGTACACCACACATGTTGTGAACACATTTATTAGATATATTTATACGCTGATTGTATATATATATATGATACATTATGTATGATGTTCTTATGTAAATATTTTGTTTGTGTTCCTAATAAAAAATATATTTTTTTATTTATTTTTAAATTTAATACTATAATATTATGTTACAACTCTCTTAAACTTCACAACATTACATTTTACTTTGTAGCTATTTTTTTTCTCGAATTAATATGACAAATTCCCTTATTTTTGTGATTATTTCATTAATATAGGTATTAGCCAATATTTGATAATTGTTCTCCAAATTAAAGAAATTATAGATTGTTCTTACATGAAAGAAAGCCTTCATGACAGGCACTAAGTACGATATCCTTGCACTGAATTGAACTACGCAGTATTTGGGAAAGCAGCGGGTTATGTGAGGCTTTTATACTGGCGACAATAACACCTTTTGGGAGGACAGGACCGACCGGTCCCCAACCTTCGGATTTGCCGAAAACCCCACGTCGCGGCCGCTTCTATAATGATATTGTCATGTACAATTACCATAACATATTACGATAAGCCTTAAGCGACAATGTGTCAACACTGTACTTTTCCTGTTTACAAAATCGTGTAAAAAAATTACATCCGGGCTCATCTCTCTACTTCTTCTTTAGTCGTTGTTTCATTTCTGAGGATCGTGACTCCACTCCTTGTTGTCCTGCGTTGCATGAAGATTCGTGGTCACCGACGTTCCTGACGCCTGTGATATCCGATACGTGTTTCCACTACTTATTATTACTTACTAATTACTATTAGCTTATTATCATTTACTTATTATTTTTTATCTACTTATTATTATTTAATTATTACTATTTACAAAATTTTATATACTTATTGTTATTTACCTATTTTTATTATTATGTACTTATTTTTATTGATATATTATTATTTACTTATTACTATTTACTAATTATTATTTACCTATTATTATTTACTCACTACTTCTTCTTAACAAAAATATGGTCACCCTTTGATTGTGGCTAATTGGAGCACAGATAGTTTATAATAGTTATTTGGGTAACAATGAAATTATTATTGTTGTAATCTATAAATGTACGGCCCAACTTTTAGATTATATAGTTGTTAATAACATCTAAATTATTAAAAAAAAAAAATATATATATATATATATCGTTTCACAGAAATTGTAAAGCCGCTGATTTCAACACAGGAATGTCGTAATGAGATGAGTTGCTAATGTTTTTGTTTTTGTTTTTTAAATTTAAGAATAAATAAATAAAATAAATAAACTATAAAAGATCCTGGAATCCTGTATGAAATTAAACTTGTATTTCGTGATCGTATATTTTTTTTCCAAACCGCCATGGTTTTTCGGGATACCAGTACTCTAAGAAAACTCTTTAGTACATATTAGGCTGGAGAGTGGGTCGGCTATTTAGAATCCGCACGAGGTGGGGTGCTCCCCCATGTTGGAGAGGGTTCAGAAAAAGTTTTTTTTATATCTCTACATGAAGGTGTGCGGTCACTATCTGTGGTTTTATCCAATATAGGCATGCTCGAATTCCACTCCCTGTAGTTCAGAAGGGGGGATATGTCACTACCCATTTTTTGAGACTGCTGCGGGGCTGTGTAGAGAATTAACCTGTTCTGGAGTGCATATGTCTCTATGTTCATGATGACTATCTAAAACAGCGTTGTCATAGATTAATCTCTCTTCCTGCCCGCAGGACCAACCTACCAATGGTTCCCCGATGGGGAGGAGTACATTGCTCCTGTGCAAAATCTCGCAGGATATTGACATATTTTACGTCAGTAACGAGAGATTCAAAAGGGAAATCCTGTATTCTTGAAAAAATCTCTCCTCATTGACGCGATGTTCACCACTGTCTGAATTATTATTATCTTTGTATTTTAAAAACTGTGAATCTTTCTGTCTTATAAATATTAAATAGGTACCTACATTTATATGTATTAAATGTATAATATGTTTGTAATGTATAAGAAATTAAATAAAAAAAATATTTTTATTGTTATTATAATCACTCTAACGCATCCTCGAGTTGGGAGATTGGCGAGCAACGCGTCCAAAATATCATATAATACCTTTTAGGCAGACAGTTGCTAGCCTGTTGGGGATGTGGATGCCAACTCTTCCAGAATTGATGTATTAGTGCGCCTGGCTATCCATGGAATCCAGAACACATCTCTCTACAGTGTGGAAGATACTATAAGTATTGCCCCAGCGAAAGACTACCATTCAGAATCGAAACGATTCTTGAAATGGCTTTTGCCATGTTTGGTGACCAGATCCGCTGGGATTTACACATTAACGGAACTTCTAAAAAGCTAATAAAACTCAACTACTTCTTCATAAAATTACGAAATATCTTGTCAATGAAGGATCCAAATAGAGTATATTATGCTTTATGCCACTCTCATTTGTGATATGGAATTTTAGGATCGGGGTCAGCTGTATCAAAATTACATGAAATCACTAAATATAATTCAAAAATGCATCATAATGAGCATTTTAAAGGTCCCCATAAGGACGTCAATAACGAAAATCTTAAAAAATATCGACGTTCCAGGTGTACAAAAAATCTTTGCCAAGAATATTCTGGTTCATCATCTCGAAAAGGGCAATATGGCTATGACTCCTCATAATCATAATACAAGAGCAAAGCAACTAGACCAGCTGAATGTACTTAGTGTAATACTACTTTTGGACAAAGAAGCTCTGAATTTTTAGCTGTAAAATTACACAACACACTTCCACTTAGTATCAAATAAAATAATTCAATCAATAATTGCATTTAGTCCAGCAAAACTTGGCTTAACGAATTAACAGCAGAAGAAAGGACTAGTATTCTTAAAACAACGTCATAGAAGTTATTGAAAATACGAGAAGTTGAAATATATAAATTACCGAAACCCCCTTATTCAAAACTTAGTTCGCCTCAGCACAGGATCTCCTATTGAGGAAAATTGTGGAAAAAAATCTATAAGATATATGTGTTTTTTTTTAAATATTTATTCTTGTCAAAATTATATAGAAATTAATTAAAAAAAGATCTTAATAGCCCGAAACTTCCTCACCTTCCTCTTCCCCATCTTCTCCAAAGCTCTTTATTGCTTACACATGTCTCATGTCTCATATTATATTTTCTGTCTGATAATTAAGTTGTACTACGTATAAGTCGAAATGCGATTGATACCTAAATCTTCTTTCACTTGTCCTACTCGGGTCGGGGATCCATCGCATCGACAAGGCACCTCCGGGCGTCCCTGTATTGTGCTACGTCAACTGGAGTTGCTTCTCCCATCTGCGTCTGGGGGCGGTCCACTGTACGTCTTCCCTCTGGAATAGCACTTAGAATTTTGAAGGGAATTCTGCCTTCTGGCATTCTTAATACGTGCCCAAGTCACCCCAGTTGCGACTTTTCTATGAAGTGGTTCGATGTTTAGCTCCTCTCGGATCATCGAGTTTTTATTCGATCCCATCTTGTGACTCCTACAACTCCTCTCAAAACGATTAACGATGTTAACTATTGAAATAAATATACCTCCATGTATTCATATATTCCTGACGATGACAGCATTGCTGTCGAAACATGTAGATATTTATGTATATTTATAAAGTGGTGTAAACAAAGTGTATTTTTTAATTAATTAATAAATAAACCTGCTTCCATTCCCAATATCTTCAGACACAGGAATGCCATTGTCCCACTGGTTCCAGACGGTTGGAAGCAGTTGGGACTCTTGTGCGGTATTCACATAAAATGCTGAATTTGATGAACTTACCATTCAACCAAAAAATAACATAATCCTGCATTTTGTTTTATTGTGTTTTCTGGGGGTTTTGACCCGCAGAAAACATCCAGCCAAACATCATCGTTATTAAATACACACAACAATTCAACGACGTTGAAGCTGCGCCTGCCTGAGACATGTTTAGATATTAAAAACAACAGTTTAATTAGTAACTCATGGGTCACGAATAACCATAAATTAACCGCCCAGATCCCTTTCTGAATATTTTTATGTTTATAATAACTTTTTTTTTAAATTCCAACACAAATTATTATGTATTACTCTATATTGATGCCTATTATGAAATTAGTGTACATCATTATTTATTGAGATAAACACAAATACAAATTAAAACAAGTATTGAGTTAACCCAGGGAACTTGCTAAAAATTTACTTTTCGAAACCGATAGATAAAGAATATGTACATAATTTATTCAAGAATAAAAATATAACAATTGACACAGAGTCATTTATATGTACAAGTAAGTAAGTTTAGAAGTTTATTTTTTAAATTATTTTTATATATTTTATGTTAGTTTTTAGTATACTTTTTTAGTTTTGTTTTGAATATAAGTATGCATTTCTCCTGAATTGTTAACGATCGACTCCAGGTAGTTTTTAGCCTGGAGAAGCCAATTTTTAAGCGAAACGTCGGCAATGATGAGATGAGATTGATGCAGAAAATGACTAAATATTACAACGAAATTGACAAGCTTTTTTTTATTTATTTAAAGATATACCGACCCTTTGGAATAACAAGGTTCCATCTGTAACAGCAATATCAAGTGATAATGTGCTCTAAGGAGAGCAACTTTAAGTTTCATTTTTGCATGATATTGCCACGTCAGATGGAACCTTATTATTCCAAGGGATCGATTTTGGGACTGTTCAATTCAATTCACTTACTTCATTCCACTACTCCTTTTTAATTTTAATGCATTTTTAAAGATATTATTAAATAATAATAATAATAATAAATGTTTATTCCAGTATGTGGGGAGGTTAGTGCAGTCCCATACTTTCCATATATAATATACACGCAATAGTTATAAAAATATACAAGATATGTACAAAAGTTAAAAAAAAATAATAACAAGATGTAGTTGAATGATAGATGACACATAAAACAAAAATGAAAACAAATCCTTTAAAGTACTGCAGCATTTAAATTGTGAGGGGTTAATATCTTTCTCCAGTATGCGTCGATGCTGGAAGCTGGACTGAGGCGGGCCTCCATGATGAGGGTATTCCCGGAGCTGTGTATTCTTTCTCTCACTCCAGCCACCCTGGATCTTATAAGGGCTGCAATACCGGAGACTCGCCCCTCCGTGAACATACTAGACTTAATAAAATAGACTTAAATAAGATTGACTTGCAGAAAAATCAATAGATATCCCATATATATACATGGAATATATATATATATATGTAGGTATATATATATATATATATATATATATAAATCGGATACGTATTTCCGAGACACTATCTAGATGGCAAATAAATTCGGGTAGAACCTTCCAATCATACAAAAAAAAGATAGTAGAAAAAAATTGTAAATTAATTGAAGGTGACGTTAGTAATTCACAAATTAAGGTAATATACATCGAAAAAAAAAAGACGGAAAATAATATCATCTCATTAGCTCAGTGGTTAGAGTGCAAGTCTTGGTGAGACATAGCTCCCGGGTTTCCGTACCTGTTTATTTTCTGTGTCTTTTTATGTTTCGCACTTCTAATATCATCTTCAATGATTAAATATTATAATGAGGTTTATAACTTTAAAAAGTTTTTTTTTTTTTAATTTTTTGCTTTTTTATTTCTTACAATTTGCATTACAAGTAATTAACAAAATATATTTTAGGGTATTCCTGGTCGTGTATAGCTTATCAGAAAAGAGAAGTTCTTGTGTCTGATAAGGGAGCCACGATTATTAATTTGGTAGGTACATAATATTTATAAAAGAATTAAAAATTAATTTGTAATCATCATTTTCAAAGTAATTTTTAATTATTTTATAAATAATGACGCCAAAAAGTGAATACCAATATTTTGAAGAAATTACATAATATTTAATTTCCTTCTATTTATAAAATATTTTGTTTGAAATATTTACGTTTGAAAGTTTTTTTTAAAGAAGAGTTTAATTTTATTTATTTGTTCTGATTGGTCATTCATACAGCGCATTTCAATGGAGAGGTTACTGTATTTTTTTATGGATTGATAAATATAATGGTTTTGCATTTGAATTGTTTTAAAATCA
Source organism: Halesus radiatus (assembly GCA_022606495.2). NCBI lineage: Eukaryota > Metazoa > Arthropoda > Insecta > Trichoptera > Limnephilidae > Halesus > Halesus radiatus. The sequence continues at coordinate 64,572 of JAHDVE020003899.1, forward strand.
GGTGTTATAAATTGATTTCCATTTCTTATACGTTTGTAATATTCCTGATTTTGTTTAAGATTTTTCTCTTTACACATTTTTATAATAGAAACTGGCTTAAATATATCTTCAACATTTAAAATGTTAAGACAAGGTATTAAAATAAATTTATTTGTTATTATCTTACGTGACAACTGTAACACACTCTAATATAAAAGGAAAAAAAACGAGCATCAACGAGAATGATTTAACGTTTATTGGACTAATTTATATGGTAATAGCCAGACACATTAATGTGTTTTCATGCTTGATGTTTTCCTTGCGGGTAGTCTTATGCATTTCTCTTTCCACATCCGTGTATATTGTTTATTATAAATTCCGTCAAGATCATCTTATTTTTTTATATTTTTATATATTATGTGAAAATAAATTAGCATTGCTGAGGAGAAAAATGATAAATTTGCAGGACAATTTACATGGCTCAGACCACTCGGGTGTCCGATGTGTGAAATAGCAAAAATCGGACAATACGGAAAAAAGTATAAAAAAAAGAGTTGCAATAATGATTACAAGGTAATTTCAATATGAACCTTTTGTTGTGCAAAAATTACTTGCAGTAATATTTCATGTAATCCTGCTTTTGGAAACGAAAAGAGTTTAATATTGGCCGATTTACGTTTCATTTTTGAGTGATTTGCACTGCTTGACTGATGTATCCCATGAGATAAAGTTGCTGCAACTGAAGAGACGAAAATATTTGTTAAAACAGAAACATTTTTTATAATGATTATCCAATAAAGTTTTTGAATATTTTTATCCTATTATTTCTTGACGTTTTTTGTTAAAATTTTAGTGTATTTGTACTCTCCATTTTCTTAGAGTAAGGCATAGCATTTTACAGTGCATAGGCACGCAAAAATTGCTCGATCTAAAATTAGAATAATTTTTTAATTTCATTAAATGCCCGTAGAGCTTTTACAAATACAATACATGTCGTACAATAATATGATAGAATGGGTGTAGTTAATTAGATAGTTAAACATTTCAAAAGTGATAGTAGAGACTTAATTTTACAGAAATACGTGTAAAATACACTCGTAACTAATTATTTTTGCGTTGGATGCAGGACGGAGAGGTTTGGAATGTGTCGAAAAGGTCTGTATAGGTATTGGCAGCTCGGTGAAGACGCACTAGTGGTGAGTTACATGAATAGTTGGTACTGTGGTTGTCACAGTGGTAAATATGGTGGAGTCGAGTAGATCTAATAGACACATATATTTATAGCACTTAACATTTGAGGGCAGTCTATGAAGTTATTCAGTATTTAAAAAGTATAAGAATATCATTAATCGTCCTCCGATATTAGTTTTATATTAGACATTAATGTTTTGCAGCAGATATCATTTAAGGGATTTGTATTTTTTTATTTAGTTTATTGAAACGTTTGAAACACTAAATGAAAACAATCTATTGACATATTTTTTCATTTAGTTAATCAAATTTTACAAATCTAATAAGACAATTTGTAATGTTTTTCTTAGTCCTCCTCAGTAGGAGTTCCTGTGCTGAGGCGGACTAGGTTTTGATTCAAAACTAATTGTTTTTAAGCTCCTGCGAAGTTCTTTTCAAGATGCTGAATAACTCCTCTTCTTTGATTTCTTTAAGCTAGGCTTTGACTTGATTTTTGAAATCATTTGTCTTTTCTGTTTTATTTTTATTTTTTTATGGCCGATGGAAGTGAATTATATAGCATAGTTGAGAGATAGTTATAATTCATTTGTCCAAAAGCAGTTTTAACTTTAGTAATATTCATAATATCATTTTGGTTCACTGTTGTGTGGGGAAAATTGAGTTTCATGTTTTTATTTTGATCTTTTGAACTATTTGATTTGACATTCTTGGCATTTTTTCAACTTACATTGAAAATATCTATGAAATCTCCTCTGTAGGTACTTTCTCCAAGTGGTGTTAGCTGGAAGTATTGATAGGAGACCATACTGGAGATGCATACTATAGCTGCGATCTCACAAGGGTAAGCAGTAGAGGAGTTTCATTGGCTCAATATTACGAAGAGTCTTTGTGTTACGTATTTCAAAAATCTTAAATTTTCTTGACCGTATTGGAAATTGTTACGCAGTGACGCTCAAGGGTAATTTTCCCATCGAAAATAGCTCCAAGGTCTTTGATGAATGGTACTAATACTAATACAATTTACTCATTATTATTTCAATATGACGTGTGGTTTACTATGATGTAGTTTTTAGTATGAAAAACACATTTTTTCAACTAAAATGATTTTACCATTATTGTCAACTGGAAATTATTATCTGACCCCATTTAAAAGTAAAATTCTCAAAATTTGAAAATTGAAGGTTTTACCAATTTACAGTCGATATATCTTAACGACTAAAATTCGCTAGAAAAATCTAGAAAAAACAGCCTAACCGAAAAAACGTGCGTTCCGAAACTATTAGAATAGTTTCACGGTCACGGATGTAGCGTGATTTAATAGCGATGTTAGTTGTTTACACGCATGTGTTGCTATTATAGAGGTAAATACGTCTGTTGCTGACATCACAGCCAAAATCGTCACTTTTGATTGTCGTGTTTTGTTTTTGCCGAAACTTGTTTGAATTCGATATTTTCTAATACGACATAATATATAAAATCTTTTCATTACCAAAGAATATTCTTCATTGCCATAGTTTCTACGCTATTTGAGTCGGGAGGTTTCTGGTTTGTTATTAGCGCAGACTTTTTTTCTTCTCTTATTAAAAAAACAAATAATAATAAATTCACAAGTTACGAAAAATACAAATAATATTTTAATTCTTTCTAATCCGTTTCATTTTCAACTTCATCACGATTCAAAGACGACGGTTAATAATTGATCAAATCTTATTGTTTAATATTATGAACATTGGCAGGACCAATCTCATGATAAATTCTCCGATTCCCCGTATTTCTGCGCAATATAACACATAATTTAACAACATCGACATTCATCACAATACCCCCTTGAAATATAGAAGACAAATAAGACACAAATTGATGCACGAGCATAAAATGTATCGAGAGCATCTCCTGTCCCGATCCTATCTTCCTCTTCCTCTTCCCATTCCTCCTTCCTTCTTGTTTTGTTTTTTTTTTCTTGTAAGCTTCAAAATAAAACACCTGTATATATACAATGTTAGCACAATAAACTTTGTTAGCTTACCTTTTGTTAAACTCCCTTAAAAGCAGTTTGTTTCTTACAAAAATAAATCAATGATAATATGGATGTTTGCATGTTGTGTTGCCCTTCGCAAATGTTGGTAGGCTTTACAAAAATTTGCTCTATAGTTGTTGTAGTAAAAAAAATATACCTAAATTTGAAGACATATTTTTTTATGAGCTGCAGCTGTCTCGAATGTCTTGTGGTAAAGACAAGTTACTTTTAATCCATAGTTTATGGCTGGAAAAATGCTATCTTCTTCAGTCTCTTTCTTACTGCTGAGGATCGTGACCCCCACTCCAATCTGCTATATAATTTATTTTACTTCTGTTTGATATTCTATTTTATTTTAAAATAAGCTGATGTGTACCTGGCCTTGCTGCGGATTTTTTAATTTTTTTATTAAAAAGTTCTTAAGTAGGTACCTACCTGTGTTTTCCATTTTGAAAATATTCTATCCAAACAAACCTTCTTCTTTTAAATAGGTAATCTCTGGCTAACCATGTTGGTATATCTATGGGCTAACTTCAATACAATATGGCGTGTTCAATGTTTTTCATACTAATTTTAAAACGTTATAGCAACAGTTTTACATTTTGGATTTTATTCATACTACTCTCTAAACCTTCCCGGCACTAATAAGAAGAAACTGCTATTTTCAGCGAAACCGGTCAAGTAATTTTCGATAACATATAATTATTATATATAAAGAATATTTGTTTAAAGGAGAAGATTTTGCAACGCGTGGTAAGCACATTAGCAGAAATTACACGCGTTAGGAACAAAGGTCAATCCGCGACCGAGGTTGAATATATAAAATGTTAATTTTATAACTGTACAAAAACATAAAAATATATGTGTATAATAAACACTGGGATCTTCCATCAGTAGGACAAGTGAGCTATCGCAGATGTATAGTTGGAATTGCAATCCGCAAAACGAGATCCCGCAATCCCGCACTGCGGGATCCGAGGTATTTTGCAGGATTTACCAACAAAATAAATAATATTCCGCTCTACGTGTCGGAAGTTGCAAGTAAGGGACAAGTTCCCCAGTATGGCCTACTATTACTCGATGACAATATCGCCAACTGAGCGAGCTTTTTCACCCGCTGGCTATATGTAGCTCTTTGAGAAGCAGATTGGGAGATGATGACGTTAACTAGTGCTTGTTTCTTAAGATCACATTTTCATCAATGATTCTTTTTATCGATACAATTTGTTACAATTTGATAAGAAGTTCAATCATTAATCGTTTTTATAATATAAAAACTGATTCTACATAATTTTTTTTCTTTGGTTATTGATTTAATAATACAATAGAAGGATACTAGGTGGTTTTTTTTCCTGCCATGTATGGGATTACTAGGATTACATATTTTACAAACGCAATTTTACAAACATTTTTCGTTTACATTGGCAAATATATTTTAATTCAAATCCCGCGAAATCCAAGAATTCCACGAATCCCACGAATCACAAGAATCCCACGAATCCCACGAATCCCACGAATTCCAAGAATTCCACGAATCCCATGGGATACGAAAAAATCCTGCTCAGATCTAGCGGAATTGAAAATTGTGCGGAATTAGTAATAATAATAATAATACATATTTTTATTTTTATTTGGTTTACAACTGTAACTAAAATACTTGTATAATAAAGTGTACAGGGGTTTATAAACTAGATACGTAAAAAAGGAAATTGAAAATAATATATAACAGTAGGTAATATTTAATGAATAGAATTGCATAGATATAAGTTGAGGTTTCACATAATCCGCCTCACTAGACTAGTCTGTGTTGGGGTAGTCATTTTGCATGTTGTTTTATAATACCTATGGAAAATAAACTATGATCAGTAAATGTTTAAAATCAATAACTTCGATTTTGGGTGAGTGCACCGGTAAAGGCCCTCATTACTTTTAATCCATTTTTTTACATTAAATTTGAAATTTTTTGATGCTACCTGGAAGAATGTTGAAAATTCTTATCGCAAAGTACCTAAAATTCCATTGACCAAAAGTTGTATGAGTTACCGGAATTTGGAGTAAATCTTTGTTAGTATGTCTAGTAATACGAGTGTTTAGTATTCCTTAATAGTTCTAATTAATTATTAATTGTTTTTGTGTTTAATTCATAGACCTCGATTATATATTTTTTTTAAATATTTAATTCAAATCAAATTTAGTAATGTTATTAATATTAATGGCCACGTTGAGACAACTTATTTATATGATTCTATTTACCTCAACCCAATTTCAATTTTTAAGATACCTAAAATTATTTATTACCGGTAAAACAGATTTGTTGAGAAAATAATTGTGACAATACATTCTCTATTCTGTGAGGTACTTTGAAATCTGTATTCCCCGCATTAAAAAGTAACGTTTATTTAATTATTTTATAATGACGTGACTTCCATTGACTTATTTAAATGTTCTATATGGTTTAGGTCTTGTGATCATACTGAGAAGTGGGGAGTAAATAATTCCTCTGACTTTATTAATTCATGTTATATTGGGATAAGTCGTTCGTTTATTAATTTCCAATTGTTCAAGGTAATTTAATTTACTAATAATAATAATGTATTTATTTCAGCTGAACAAAGTGGTGAGTGCAGTACTCTGTCTGCCATATAAAAGAATACATCCAAATAAATCACATGATATGGATATAGAATATAAAAATAAAATAAGGTGAATATATTTAGCACTTGTACCACGGTGGCTTGAGGGAAAATCTGCATGTATGGTGTTAGGACACGCCCTGCCAATAGGCGACGGCCTGTAGTAAGTGTGTTTTCCGATCTCCGGTAGCGCTGACTCGTCCCGGCTACTCTGTGGCGCATCAAAGCAGCGAACCCATACACCCTTCCATCTGAAAACATTTTCGAGGTGCTGCATCGCCAAGGGAGGCCGAACAGCGCCCTGTAAGTGTGGTTATACTGTAGGCGGAGTGTGTTCATAACGCCTTATGTGTACCTTGTCCATAGTTCGCTAGTGTAAAAGCTCATGCAGTATGTCTGGAATAGTTGCTTCTATACCGGAGGACTGCACCTGCTGAATCTCCTGACGAGCATATTTGCTCTCATGCTTCTTTGGCCTTTTATCTATTCATGACATGCCCCAAATATTTTATTTCGCTGCAGATTTTAAGATATGCTCCACCGAGATGTATGGGCGGAATGACAGCAGGACCAGTATTTGCTTTGAAAATCAGAAGTGTCAATTTTTTAGCATGTACATCAGCCCGTGACTAACAACGTATGCTTCGCATATGGTCAGAAGTTTTCTCATTGCTCTTACCGATGGGGTTAGTATGACCATGTCATCTGCATAGCTAATATTGTTCATACATGCCCCGCCAATGTGGCATCCCATTCTTGTATTGTTCAGTGTTTTACCAAGCTCATCCACATATACGTTGAACAGCACTGGGGACATTGAGCCTCCTTGTCTAACGACACACTTTAGTTTAGGTACTTCTGATAGGTTGTCCTTATTAAGACCCTTTCCTTCTATATGTTATGGCTTAGGCTCGTTGTTGTCATGCGGGACGTGATTATTTACTAAGAGATGTTCTGCGAATTTTGAAAGGTGGTATAATTTTTTTTTAAATATATTCATAGTATTTATGATTGTTTGTATGAAGATGAGTGAGGATTTTTTAACGTATATCCGTTGAACGTCAAACACACTCATTATATTAAAGATTGAGCTAGAATCTGTAAGTTAAAGGCTTAAGGATTATTTTTATAATGTTTTTTGTTCCTTTATGAATGCAATCCTTATGCAAAGTTACCGAAGCTATGTTCGCTTGCCATCATAAATAAAGATAAAAGTCTCTAGCGAAAACGTAAGGTATTATTTAGTTTTCAACAAAAAATAATCTGAATATTTAGGAACGGTGAAAATGGAGGGTGTTATAAATAATTAGAAATGAACGTCAGATTTTCAAGTACAATTTATAACATATGTAAAGAATATTTTACAAAACAAATTTGTACGCTGTTACACTATGCTCCAACTCCAGAGAGAGGTAGTGGGCTTTCGAATGATGCTGTTGTCGTCAAGGAAGGAAACTGAAATAATAAAACAAACAACAAATAATTACTAGTTATAAAAGTCGATGGTAATCAAAAAATGCACGAGTAAGAGGAGACCTAAAAATTGGCAGCTCTATGAAAAAAGGTAGGCAGTGTGTAGTTGCTCAACCCTGAGTATTAAATATGAATTGACTTTTTGAAAACGGCAATTGTATTATAGCCGAATAAATGAGAATAGGAGTTCCTGATCATGGATAAAAAAATAGCTTTATTCGAAACGTGTCATATCATTTTTTTAAATATTTTTATGTTAATTTTTCTTAGGGTAGGCACAGCTTATCGGGCTTTAAGCCTGTAGATTGCACGTCACTGTTTGTTAACTTATTTTTTGCGAAATTCGTCACTTTTACGTGAAAAACATGATTTTTGTAATTTTCACCGGAATAACGCGAATTTCGCAATTTTCTGATATTTTAAAAATAAGATAGAATTGTTATACATTCTAAATATTTCTTTGTACATGGTTTCGACATTCTTGAACAGCCTTAAAATAGAATGCTTCTCTTAATCTCTATATATGAATGTTTGTCGATCTATCCTCGATTTTATCGAAAATTACTAGACCGGAGTTTTTTCTTATTAGTGCCGGAAAGGTTTAGGGAGTAGTTTGAATGAAATCCAATGCGTAAAAAGTTTTAAAATTAGTATAAAAAACATTGAACCCGCCATGTTTTATTTAGGTTAGCCCATAGATATACCACTTTGGTTAGCCACAGATTACTTATTCAAAAGGAGAAGGTTTGTTTGGGTAGAGGATTTTCAAAGTTGAAAACACAAGAGGGTACCTACTGAAGAACTTTTTTCTTTAAATATCTTAAATATTTTTTTTAAACTAGTGCTTTTTTTGTTTCTTAGTTAAGAGATAGTAGATCGCTGTCAAATCTATTATGGCACCCAAACGACAAGCAAGAATTCACAACTTCATTCATTTATTAACAAAAAAAACAATCCCGAGCAAGGAGCTCAGGTCCTAATGAATAAGGCATAATTTTATGAAAAGCTCACAGGATCCTCTGGCTGTAGTATGTGGAGCGGCGAAAATATACATGCGTATTATCGTCGCCTGAATTATAAGGGCGACTCTGTTAGGCGTGTTGAAGAAATGATTTTTTTACTTTGACGACCTATAAGAAAATGTGTTTTTTTCACTTTGTTACAACAAGCTTCTAGATTTCAGTATTGCCCTTAGGTATCCGTTCAGTATCTATGATGTTTGAAATGCCTTTAGTTATGTTTATTGACATAATCTGAATCACCAGATACCTAACCAACCCTTATCTCGCTGTTCTTCTCCTTGAATTTGCATAAAAAATGCTGATCTTGAAAAGACATGAACTGAAGGAGTAGGAAGCCACCCTTATTACTAGAGACATTAAAATCTCTCGTTTACAAAAATGTAATTTTTACCCCAAATTCACATTTTTATGCGAAATACGAGAATGTCGAAATTTTCAAGCTAATTTAAACGCGAAATTTGCAATTGTCGGAAATAATCCAGAATTTACGTATTTTACAATATGAAAGTAATATTGTACGTTCTAAATATTTCTTTGTTTACGGTTTTGGCAGGCTTTAACCATAAAATGGAACGCAGCTAACTTCGTGTCGAAATCGCCGCATTCTGTCATTATTTTTTCTATTTTCAAAAAAAAAACTTTAAATTTAAAAAAAGACCAAACAAGGTAGTGCACTTTTGTTGCCAAATTCTAAGGGGTACATTATCACCGTTTTTGTTGAATAATTACCCAATTTTCCCAAAAATAATGCGAATTTAATGAAAAATAACTCGAATTTCACCAAAATAATGCGAATTTCCCAATAATAATGCGATTTTTTCAGTTCCTACTTATTGCACATCCATCTCCCTATAGTCGAATGTGATTAAAATAACGAATAATTAAAAAAAAAATGATTAGATTGGGTTATGAATGGATTTTTTTTTTTTTTTTTTTCACTTTTCTCCATTGTTCTATTTTGTCATTGTTTTGTTTTGTCATGGAACTGAATTCATTACCTTTGTATTGGTAGTGTCATATCATCCGTGGTGATGATGACCGAAGCCTCCGAAGCCTCCGAAGCCTCCGCCGTAGCCTCCGTAGCCTCCGTAGCCCCCGTAACGCTCGTTGCTACCATAGCCCCCGTAGCCCCCATAGCGCTCGTTACTTCCGTAGCCCCCGAAGCCGCCCTCGTGGCTCCCGGAGCCATATCCGCCGAAACCGAATGGTTTGGGTTTGGGTGCCGGGAGGGCCAGGCACGCCGCTATCACCATGAACACCACAAATATCTGAAAATAATAACAATCCTCTTATCTATACGTTCCAAACTTCCTCTCCCTTCCCCGCCCCGTTCAACCTCACAACATACCACAATGGGGGATGGCATAGTCCCACTGGATCCCAATACTCGGGAGCAGTTAGGGCTCAGTTGAACATGAAAACAATTAACTCATACTAGTATCAAGTATATGTTAAATGTTAAGTATTTAGAAATAACACCTAAGTATAATATCGTAATATAATACGTAAGAAGTAAATGTTACATTTTTAGAAAAGTACCGTTATATAATACGTATCAAGTAAATGCTAAATGTTAAGTTTTTAGAAATAAAACCTACATTGTTATCATTTAAACATATAAAAATGAGAGATTTATTACAATATACTCAGTTTTGTAAGACATACGAATGTATAAATAAGCTTTAAAAAAACCTAAAAATTAAGTAATAATTTAAAATCAATTGGTGATTTGGTAACAGCAATGACAGAAGTTTTTTTCATTTTTTTTTATTATAGCCCGTTTGTTTATTCACTGATTTCCGATGGCAATACACATTTTAACGGCCCTCTACACTAGCAATAAATTTAACATATGGTATTGTGAAATCGATGATTCAATCGAAGACCTAAACTATAATCGCCAAAAAATCTAATAATAATAATAGGATGAATAGCGCCATTTTTGTGAAAAGTCACCTCAAAAGCACTGTGCATATGCAGCTGTGCACACTACGTATACGTAAACACACTTTTCCATCGACCATATTACATCTTATCACCCACAATAATAATATAAGAAAATCTTACTTATTTGCAAATTTGAAAACATTAATTTTCCACATCTTATCAAATCACAAACTAAAAAATAAACTCATCAGTAAATATAAATATGTAGATTATTTTATCTGCCATAACATTATTTTAAGGTGCTCTGAAGATGCCATTGCGAAACTAGTGGGTACTTATATTTTTATTTTAGAAAAAATAAAATTAATATGTGATTTCACTAATTCGGTAAAGTTTTACAAATTAGAATCGTTTTTATTTAAGTTTTTTTTTTTTTTTCTTTAAACTCACTCTAAGAACATAATAACCTTTTTTTAAATATATAATGCAGTATATTAATTATATATAAATTAGGTTCGTAGTTTGGGTTTAAAGAGAATGGGAAAAAAACTAACCTTAAAATTCCACACAAAAACTTCAAACTTTAAATTAATTTAAACGAATTATTTTGCATCAGTTGAAACGAAGCGTTATTTCAATAATCTATGCGTTTTACGAACGAATCTGAAATACAAAACTTAACTAACAATTTGTTTTATTTAAAATAAATTATTGTCAACAACATAAACACTAGTATTCACTATAAAGCAGAAATGTAAAAAAGCATAATATCTGGCGTTAAGAAATTTTCGCTGATTTTTTGATTTAAAAAAATTGATTTGATTTTTTTTACGTGTGAAATTTTGTAAAATTAAATATTAATGGAAAATTTAATTGTGATGTGAATTCATCACTTTTAATACACACAAAGTGTTTTCAATAAAATCCATATTTTTGGCCTTCAAAAGACTTACTTGAAATATAGCCTTCATTTTCACTATTTTTACTAGCACTGAATGAGACTGAATATATTTTGCAAATGAAGACGATCCTGGCTTTATATACCACCAGAAAAGAAGATCCAAACAACTTACGTCACAAACAATGTCAATAAAATATCTTTTTAATTATTATTTCACATTAATTATCATTCTGGGTTTACCTATAGTGCCAATGGTCTTAGTTTTTTCCAAATAACTGGTTAAATCCAAAGGTATCATTATGTTGTTTTGTAACATTCTGTAGGTATATACCAAATTTCAACGGTTTGGGGCATTCGAAGCTTCACATGAAGCTGCAGCAAAAAACATGTTGTTGTTTTCTTTAATGTAGGTAATTACATTACCATTCTAGTTTTTATGGTCGGTGTTGGTCCCCCTCTTGTAGATTTATTTTATTTAGTTTTCCTCTGTCTTATCTGGAGTTCCTAAGCAGGGCCGGTTCCGTAATATCTAGCAATAAGCCTAATCTAATAACAAAGCCCTGTGAAGTAAATACAGAATGCCCATTCATAAAAAAAATCAGATTAACAATTCCGCCACCGCGTGGGAAGCCTATGGTGCAGAGTACGCCAAACCAAGAATACCATCATTACTGCCACGGCTGCATGGATGGAGTCTCCTCTGATAGCCCTTTGGAGACGGGAGATAATCAATCCACCATAAACTTGAATTTTTTTTCTCTCTTAGCGAATGGAACTTATTTTGCATATTTTACTATTAGTAATCTTTTTCTTTTCTTTTTTTATTCCTCTTATTTTACATACTTATTGTTATTTATTTGTTTGTATTATTATCACTTATGGAACGTATTACAATGCACTACCCTTGCATACCTTCTGGAATAAAGAACTATTATTATTATTAATTCTTATCTCCTAAACAAATGAATTTATCAAATCAAGACATACTGCGAGGTGTGTTCAAAAGAAAAGGTGAATTTCGGATTTTTTCGATAAGTATTTATTTATTCATCAATATCACAAAGTAATCCCCCTCAGATATAATGCACTTATGCCATCGCTTCTTCCAATCCTCGAAGCACTTCTGGAATGCGCTTTTCGGTATGGCCATCAGCTTGTTCTTCGATTCTGACTTTATCTCATCAATTGTGGCAAAACGCTTTCCTTTCGTTGGTCTCTTCAGTTTCGGGAATAGGAAAAAGTCGCAGGGAGCCAAATCAGGTGAATACGGTGGTTGAGGCATGATTACGGTGTTGTTTTTGGCCAAATAATCACGAACAAGCATTGATGTGTGAGCTCTTGCATTATCGTGATGCAAAATCCATGATTTTTGTTTCCACAATTCCAATCGTTTGAGCCGTATTGCTTCACGCAAACTTTGCATAACTTCCTTGTAGTATTCCTTATTAACCGTACGACTTGTTGGCAAGAACTCATGATGAACCACGCCATTGTAATCGAAGAAAACAGTGAGCAAATCCTTCACATTTGATCGAACTTGGCGTGCTTTTTTCGGTCTTGGCTCTTCTGGCCGCTTCCATTGGGCCGATTGGGCCTTGGTTTCGACGTCAAAACCATATACCCACGTTTCATCACCAGTTATGACCCTTTTGAGGAAATCTGGATCGTCGTTGACGTCATTCAACAACTCCTGAGCGATACTAATGCGACGTTGCTTTTGCTCAAAATTTAGCAATTTCGGAACAAACTTCGCTGTCACACGATTCATGCCCAAAACATCCGAGAAAATTGCATGGCATAAGCCGATTGATATGCTAACATCCTCTGCAACTTCCCTAATAGTGATTCAACGTTTTTACAAAACCATTTTCTTCGCTGTTTCGATGTTTTCTTCGTTTGTTGACGTGGTTGCAACTCCAGGACGCTCATCGTCATTAACACCTTCTCGGCCTTCTGTAAAGCGCTTGTACAACTTATAAACACTTTTTTGAGACAAAGAAGACTCACCGAATGTCACAATCAACGGAGCACTTTATTCCATGTTTAACGCAAAATTTAATACATATTCTTTGATCCATTTTTTTCAAAAGTAAAAAATCGAAGAACACACAAAAACGTGACTAACCTTTCCAGTTGTCAAAAACAAACCACTAATCCAAAATGGCTGATAATGCTAACATATGATAAACATATGTGTACCAACATAACAAAAAAAATCGATAATCGAATGTACACAGCCCGCGAAAATTCAAAATTCACCTTTTCTTTTGAATACACCTCGTATATAACTCGTTCACATATATAGTGACCCAACCTAATAAAAAATGAATAGTAATGCCCTAAAATAATATTTTTTAAATTATTTAAAAGTAAAAACATCTAATCTTATTACCTATCTATGTTTTTTCCTCGTATTTTATTTGTTTGTTTGCACGTTTGTTTGTTTGTTTGGGTGGTTATGTTTTTTATCCCCCGTATTTCTGTTCAGCCTAGTCTGTGTAGATAGGTACTTCTTAAGCGTAGAGGCAAGATCAAAAGCTGCAATTTTTAACTTATATTTTCCTTCTAGAACTATTTTCGTTTGTGGTTTTCTTTTTTCGTTTTTGCTTTACCCCGCGTTTCTCAAAAATTATAATCAATAAACTGATTTTGTAAAGGCAAATTCTCTAAAACTATAATTATTAAACTGATTTTCTACATGTTGTATACGTTTTGTAAACGTAAATTCACAAAATGGTTTAATATTTATTATTTACATCTATGGTATGCATAAATACTTCTGTATTTTTATTTTATTTTTGTGAACTGGCTCTGGGTGTAAAGCACACGAAAATGATTAATAGAAAGAAAGGATCCACGCCCCACTAATTATTAAAAAAAATCCGTGACAAATTTTTTTTCCTAATTTTTTTGAAAATCGTTACTTGCACACTTCAGCACCCTAGAGACTACCCTAGAGGCGAGTTGAAATGTTGCCAGTGCAATATAAGACGTAATTATACCATGTTATGGGACATTATGTATACCAGACGTGAATTCAAGTTTGTAATACCCTCCGTTTGCGTAACATCAAACCAGTACATAACTTAGTAGGGGGTAGGACTAGATACGTAATCAACTACTAAGTTCGTGCAGCTTCGAACGAGCGACGACTAGATACGATCCTCTATCGAGCTCGCATGTAGTACTCGTCGGGCTCACACAGACGACCCGACCACAACCTGATAGGGAGGCGACTAGATACGAATCCCTGTCTTGTTTGTTATGTCTGCACAAATGATTTAATTGTGCAACGCTCGATTTTAATTTTAACCTGATACGGCGACTAGATACGAATCCCTGTCTTGTTATGTTTGCACAAAATAATGATTTTGTGCAAACGCCCGATAGAGATGCGACTAAGATACAATTCTCTATGTTTGCACATAATGAGGATTTGTGCAAACGCCCGATAGAGATGCGACTAAGATACAATTCTCTATGTTTGCACAAAGTAAGGATTTGTGCAAACGCCCCATTTCAGTTCATATTGGCTTTCGATAAGCGTAGTTCCGGGGGCGTCGAGGAAGTGAACGATAAACAGTGCACGTTATCGTCTTCTTTTTCTACGCCGCTGAATGTCGTTTTCGTGCCGAGCCGCTACTGGCCACTAACGGGACATTTCTCCGACCCCCGCCACTTCTACGGTCGCTCCCGGCGACGGTCCCGAAAGCAGAGCGGGCGCTCATTGGTCGAGCCCCTCCGATCCACAAAAACTTGTCAAAAATTATTGTTCTATCAAAATTGTCTGTCTTTGTAAGCGATTCCTGCGGCTGCGGTGACTGATCTAAATAAACGATCTTTTCTGATCTGTTCATTAGCACCCGCGGAATCGAATAAACTTACTCAATTTATGTTTGTACAATGCACTTTTCTGTAATTCGGCGGCAAAGTATCACCTGTCCTACTTTGACCCCCATGACATACTTTGTAATAATTTTGGCTTCTTTAATAAAAAATAGGTGAAGATTGCAATAGGCTCAATTCAAGCAGAAGGTCGTGGTTCACATCCTAATTTTTTGATCAAGTCGATCCAAGATTGACAGAATCTACGGCAGCTCGCGAAATATTCACGAGTTCAAACTGCCCGATTCGCCGCACGGTATCGCACCGAAGTATTTGAACGACGAGTGCAATTCTAAAAAAGGTAGAGTATTCTCACGGATTCAACACGCCTTCTAGCTACTTTGCCTGCATCTTCACTCGGCCTGAAAACCGATCGAGACTTTCTCTTCACCCTCACCAGCTCCTTGCAAGAAATCGTTTGCCTTTTTCAAGGCATTTCCCCTCCTCAAGGAATACACCTTCCCCCTTCCTTCCTAACCTGCTCTGAAGCGTCGAAGTGGTCAGCCTCATCTCTTCTTCTGAACGTGCGGCAAGAGTTTACAGATCTTGTCCCGTACATTATGTGTAATTTAAAAAAAATTTATTAAGGAATAATTGCGGCGCCCCTTCAGAGATTACGCCCATGTGTTTTGCACTGTATGACCGTGTGACAGATCTGGCGCTGTTTTTAAGATTATTTTGCATTATCCTAAACCCCTCTGGTGTTCGTTTCAGTCCAATCCTAATCTTTCCTTGGTCAAGCTTCCGATTCTTTTTAAGGATAAGACGTTGTCCTTATCCTTGTGCTTTAGAACATTTTGCTTAAGGGGAACGGCTGCGGCGCCTGTTTCATACAAAACTAAATTTTGGATTGGAGGCCAAAATACCCATCCAAATTGAATGATCTATTTTTTTTAAATTAAAGGTTTAGTAAATATCTAGTACGGATGAGAAGTATTTTATTTATTTTTGTTTCAATTTTTTAAGTATTTGCCATGAAAAAAAACAATTTTCATAATTTTAAAGGCAGCTTAGAAAATTATTTGCGGGTTTATTATTTTACAATGAATCGGCCCCCTGGTGTCAGTGACCATTCCTAAAGCAGCATTCCTTTCTTTTAAAACCACAGAAGAGACCCTGAGGAAAATAATTTCTCTCGGGGCCTGTGTCATATTTTGGGATGCAGTGTGAAGGGTCTTTTTGGGGAATGAGGGAGTGAACGAAGATACCCCATAGGAGAGAGGAAACACAGAGGCCGTCAAATCATTCCACAGCCGAGCTGCTACTCAAGAAAGGGTTGAAGAAACAGCCCGTTGTCATGTGACAAATTAATATCAACTGTGTACAAATGTTCGGCGCGTGTTTCACGACCATGCACCGGTGCCGAAGGGATCAATGACGTCAGTTCATCGGATAATCTTCTATTGAAATATCGATAGAATATAGGAAATGAACTGCTTGTGGCCTCACAGCTCACAGGTCTCAAGAGGAGTCTTTAATATACGGGCCGGAATGCTCTCAAGGCGGTTCTCCCACTGTAGCGTAAGGAAACTGCTTTTCAAGACATCCTGCACTGCCCTATACGAGTATACATTTGAGCTGTGGACGCAATACTCAGCAGTGCAATGGGACAAGCTGAGGGTGTGCTACAACAACGCATACAGGCAACTTCTGCAACTTCCAAGGTTCTGGGGTGGGACAAGGAAGTGCATCAGCTCTCCATTCAACGAGTGGTGGATGCAGATGATGATGCGGCGACCACTCTGAAGGACGATTATTTACTTTTCCCATAAAAATATTTCCTCTTATTATTATTTTTATTTAAATCCTTATTTAACTTTTTTGCTTTGTAATAAATTGTACATGTATATCTCATGTAATATGGCAGATTGGGTTACACCACCCATTCCTACTGGATTAAAAACTTAAATAAATAACACCACTCCCACGTGACGCCTGAGTTCTAAAGTTTGCAATTCGTTTGTTAAGATAGGGGAATCTTATCAAACGAACATCCTGTTTCTACATAGAGTCGACGGTTTTTTTCAGGTATTTTGGGGTTCCATACCAGAAGTGTCTGCCAAATTTAACAGAGGTGCGCATTTGCTATTTCTACAGGGTCAACAGTTGTGTACTATTAAAGTATTTGCGGGCCCTGTACATTACGCTCAGCTTCTGAGGACTCTGGCTTCCTAATCACTAAGGGCCGGTTTTATAACCATCCGGTCGTAAAGCTTGATACCATTTATAACTAATATTTGGCCTACTGCCTGCTTATGCCGTTTTACAAACGTTAGTCAGATTACCGGTCGTTTGACAGCTGCCAGTTGTTGCCCGACGATCGCTTATTTGAAACCGTACACTACTTTAATAAAAAGGCAATATGTAAATTGCATTTGTGAAATGGATTCCTTATTGATCACTGAAAGTGATGACAAGCGAAAGGTAATTATTAAAAAAAATGGATGGATAACGCTCCGTTAACGACACGGTTCCTACGGTTTTACGTAACAGAAATTTGGTAGTTCGTTTATAAAACTGGCCCTAAAGGAGAAAATCCATAGAAATCTGACCTGTACCGATTTTAAAGACAACTTATGTGGTAAATTTACATACTACCTTTCAACTCCCATACCCATAAAATTGATTACCTGCTTTTGAATTTTTTTTATCAATTTTATTAGAAGTAAGGAGAAATTAAGCATTTTTCAGACACGCGGACACGCTCACAATACACCTATATCGGTTTTCTCTTGAGTGACTTTACTCAACATAAGTCCGTGGTCTTCTAGAAGTCCAAATTAGGTCAGGAATCGCAGATTAAAGTATATCGGGTACGTCCCTTCTGAATATACCACTTTTTTTATATATAATTTGAAGTAAATCAATTTTAGCAATGTTATTAAGTATTTTAGTCTTTAATTATTGTTACAGCTGTTTTGGCGTTCAAAGTCACTATTTAAACTGTAGCTAGGCCACATTGAGACGACTTGCTTATCTGATTTTATTTACTCCCATCAAATTTAAATTTGGACAGTGTTAAAAATGATTTACTTTGAAAATATTTGTGATAGTTAAGATTTTTCTATTCTGTGAGGTACTTAAAATTGAAAGCTGCTTTCCCCCACATAAAGTGATGATAGTGCTTTCTTAATTGTTTTGTAATAGCGTGAATGCTATTAAATTCAATGAATTTAAATGTGTTTGGCAACTATCCGAATTATTTTAAGGAATTGTATTGTTAAGGTTTCTGAATATGCGTAAAGTGCGGATAAATAATTTTAATTGCTCAAGCAAATTTAATCGAAGCCTTTTTTTTCTATATGTAAAAATTTAAGTTCGTTGTTGTCAAACGGGAAGTGATAATTCACTAAGAGAAGTTCTGCGAATTTTGAAATAATGCTTTTATTAATATTTTTAATTTAATAATAAGATTATTACATTTTATTTAATATTTAAAGAAAATAAATAGAATTGTACCAATTAAACATAATAAGAATTAATTATTTATAAAACAAACTTGGCCCCATTGGAAATAGTCCAAAGAAGACTCATTAAAATTATTCTACAAAACATCTGATTATTCAACCCGTGAGTTATTCAACGAATTTAAAGTCTTAGATTTAAATATAATATACTAAAAAAAATCATTACTTAAAATCCATAAAGAAAACCCAAAATTAGAATCACTGTGCACCAGGCCGAGAACCACAGGACAAATAATAATCCCTAAACTTAATACAACAACAGCTCAACATCATCATACATATTCAGTCATAAAATGTTTTATCGAACTTCCCAAAGAAATGCAAGCTGAAAGAAATTAAGAAATTTTGAAGAAAAAACTTAAAATACATTTTACAAGAAACTAATTTTAGGCGTATATTATAAGTTCACTTGGAAAAAATGTACATATGTTTATATACATACATTAAATATATATATTTTATGTCCTTTTAATTTATTTTCTTGCAATTAGTGTACAGGCACCAGAATATCATGTTCATGGTAGTATTCTTAAAATCAATTATGTTGAACAAACCATAATAGTATTACCTCTCTAAACACGAGAATTTTTCAATTAGGAATGTATTAATTTAAAAAAGGAAACTAAAAGGATTATATAAATAAATAAAAATAAAAAAAAACATCTTTAGTACTTACATACCTACTATTATTACTATGTAAACAATGTTGAGATAATTATATATCGACCCCTTGGAATAACAAGGTTCCATCTGACACAGCAATGTCATGCGATGATGTGCTCTAAGGAGAGCATCTTTAAGGCTCATTATCGCATAACATTGCCTTGTCAGATGAAACCTTGTTATTCCAAGCGGTCGATATAATAAATATCCTTAAAAAAAATAATAACTCCTTTATATGTTTTTATTTTATGTATTTATTTATATCTATATATTATACAGTACCATTTTATATAATATGTTTTTTGAAAGTATAATAAAGGTGCTTTGTAAGGTGTTTTATAATGTGGAATGTAAGGTTGTGCTGAGACGTTCACGTGGATGTGTTGATTATGGTACAAGTATTTATTAGTTTGGTTTTAATATTTTAGTTCTGCTATATAATATGTGAATTAGGTATAGAATTTGAAGAGAAATACTTTTTTTGGTTTGTATTGGTTCCAATAATCAAAAATCAATTAAGAGATGTAATTATGATACTTTAGATTAATTTTGATAATAGGAAAGTATATTGATTGGAAAAAGGAGAGACGGGACTATCGAGTTAGTAACATATAGTATACTATAATAATAACTAATAATAACTGTAATAACTATATGTAATAACTATAACTATATGTAATAATAACTGTAATAACTAAATGTAATAACTATAATAACTGAAGAGACGAAAATATTTGTTAAAACAGAAACATTTTTTATAATGATTATCCAATAAAGTTTTTGAATATTTTTATCCTATTATTTCTTGACGTTTTTTGTTAAAATTTTAGTGTATTTGTACTCTCCATTTTCTTAGAGTAAGGCATAGCATTTTACAGTGCATAGGCACGCAAAAATTGCTCGATCTAAAATTAGAATAATTTTTTAATTTCATTAAATGCCCGTAGAGCTTTTACAAATACAATACATGTCGTACAATAATATGATAGAATGGGTGTAGTTAATTAGATAGTTAAACATTTCAAAAGTGATAGTAGAGACTTAATTTTACAGAAATACGTGTAAAATACACTCGTAACTAATTATTTTTGCGTTGGATGCAGGACGGAGAGGTTTGGAATGTGTCGAAAAGGTCTGTATAGGTATTGGCAGCTCGGTGAAGACGCACTAGTGGTGAGTTACATGAATAGTTGGTACTGTGGTTGTCACAGTGGTAAATATGGTGGAGTCGAGTAGATCTAATAGACACATATATTTATAGCACTTAACATTTGAGGGCAGTCTATGAAGTTATTCAGTATTTAAAAAGTATAAGAATATCATTAATCGTCCTCCGATATTAGTTTTATATTAGACATTAATGTTTTGCAGCAGATATCATTTAAGGGATTTGTATTTTTTTATTTAGTTTATTGAAACGTTTGAAACACTAAATGAAAACAATCTATTGACATATTTTTTCATTTAGTTAATCAAATTTTACAAATCTAATAAGACAATTTGTAATGTTTTTCTTAGTCCTCCTCAGTAGGAGTTCCTGTGCTGAGGCG
The DNA here is from genome assembly GCA_022606495.2 of Halesus radiatus. NCBI lineage: Eukaryota > Metazoa > Arthropoda > Insecta > Trichoptera > Limnephilidae > Halesus > Halesus radiatus. Next base: position 85,240 of record JAHDVE020003899.1, read on the forward strand.
GACTAGGTTTTGATTCAAAACTAATTGTTTTTAAGCTCCTGCGAAGTTCTTTTCAAGATGCTGAATAACTCCTCTTCTTTGATTTCTTTAAGCTAGGCTTTGACTTGATTTTTGAAATCATTTGTCTTTTCTGTTTTATTTTTATTTTTTTATGGCCGATGGAAGTGAATTATATAGCATAGTTGAGAGATAGTTATAATTCATTTGTCCAAAAGCAGTTTTAACTTTAGTAATATTCATAATATCATTTTGGTTCACTGTTGTGTGGGGAAAATTGAGTTTCATGTTTTTATTTTGATCTTTTGAACTATTTGATTTGACATTCTTGGCATTTTTTCAACTTACATTGAAAATATCTATGAAATCTCCTCTGTAGGTACTTTCTCCAAGTGGTGTTAGCTGGAAGTATTGATAGGAGACCATACTGGAGATGCATACTATAGCTGCGATCTCACAAGGGTAAGCAGTAGAGGAGTTTCATTGGCTCAATATTACGAAGAGTCTTTGTGTTACGTATTTCAAAAATCTTAAATTTTCTTGACCGTATTGGAAATTGTTACGCAGTGACGCTCAAGGGTAATTTTCCCATCGAAAATAGCTCCAAGGTCTTTGATGAATGGTACTAATACTAATACAATTTACTCATTATTATTTCAATATGACGTGTGGTTTACTATGATGTAGTTTTTAGTATGAAAAACACATTTTTTCAACTAAAATGATTTTACCATTATTGTCAACTGGAAATTATTATCTGACCCCATTTAAAAGTAAAATTCTCAAAATTTGAAAATTGAAGGTTTTACCAATTTACAGTCGATATATCTTAACGACTAAAATTCGCTAGAAAAATCTAGAAAAAACAGCCTAACCGAAAAAACGTGCGTTCCGAAACTATTAGAATAGTTTCACGGTCACGGATGTAGCGTGATTTAATAGCGATGTTAGTTGTTTACACGCATGTGTTGCTATTATAGAGGTAAATACGTCTGTTGCTGACATCACAGCCAAAATCGTCACTTTTGATTGTCGTGTTTTGTTTTTGCCGAAACTTGTTTGAATTCGATATTTTCTAATACGACATAATATATAAAATCTTTTCATTACCAAAGAATATTCTTCATTGCCATAGTTTCTACGCTATTTGAGTCGGGAGGTTTCTGGTTTGTTATTAGCGCAGACTTTTTTTCTTCTCTTATTAAAAAAACAAATAATAATAAATTCACAAGTTACGAAAAATACAAATAATATTTTAATTCTTTCTAATCCGTTTCATTTTCAACTTCATCACGATTCAAAGACGACGGTTAATAATTGATCAAATCTTATTGTTTAATATTATGAACATTGGCAGGACCAATCTCATGATAAATTCTCCGATTCCCCGTATTTCTGCGCAATATAACACATAATTTAACAACATCGACATTCATCACAATACCCCCTTGAAATATAGAAGACAAATAAGACACAAATTGATGCACGAGCATAAAATGTATCGAGAGCATCTCCTGTCCCGATCCTATCTTCCTCTTCCTCTTCCCATTCCTCCTTCCTTCTTGTTTTGTTTTTTTTTTCTTGTAAGCTTCAAAATAAAACACCTGTATATATACAATGTTAGCACAATAAACTTTGTTAGCTTACCTTTTGTTAAACTCCCTTAAAAGCAGTTTGTTTCTTACAAAAATAAATCAATGATAATATGGATGTTTGCATGTTGTGTTGCCCTTCGCAAATGTTGGTAGGCTTTACAAAAATTTGCTCTATAGTTGTTGTAGTAAAAAAAATATACCTAAATTTGAAGACATATTTTTTTATGAGCTGCAGCTGTCTCGAATGTCTTGTGGTAAAGACAAGTTACTTTTAATCCATAGTTTATGGCTGGAAAAATGCTATCTTCTTCAGTCTCTTTCTTACTGCTGAGGATCGTGACCCCCACTCCAATCTGCTATATAATTTATTTTACTTCTGTTTGATATTCTATTTTATTTTAAAATAAGCTGATGTGTACCTGGCCTTGCTGCGGATTTTTTAATTTTTTTATTAAAAAGTTCTTAAGTAGGTACCTACCTGTGTTTTCCATTTTGAAAATATTCTATCCAAACAAACCTTCTTCTTTTAAATAGGTAATCTCTGGCTAACCATGTTGGTATATCTATGGGCTAACTTCAATACAATATGGCGTGTTCAATGTTTTTCATACTAATTTTAAAACGTTATAGCAACAGTTTTACATTTTGGATTTTATTCATACTACTCTCTAAACCTTCCCGGCACTAATAAGAAGAAACTGCTATTTTCAGCGAAACCGGTCAAGTAATTTTCGATAACATATAATTATTATATATAAAGAATATTTGTTTAAAGGAGAAGATTTTGCAACGCGTGGTAAGCACATTAGCAGAAATTACACGCGTTAGGAACAAAGGTCAATCCGCGACCGAGGTTGAATATATAAAATGTTAATTTTATAACTGTACAAAAACATAAAAATATATGTGTATAATAAACACTGGGATCTTCCATCAGTAGGACAAGTGAGCTATCGCAGATGTATAGTTGGAATTGCAATCCGCAAAACGAGATCCCGCAATCCCGCACTGCGGGATCCGAGGTATTTTGCAGGATTTACCAACAAAATAAATAATATTCCGCTCTACGTGTCGGAAGTTGCAAGTAAGGGACAAGTTCCCCAGTATGGCCTACTATTACTCGATGACAATATCGCCAACTGAGCGAGCTTTTTCACCCGCTGGCTATATGTAGCTCTTTGAGAAGCAGATTGGGAGATGATGACGTTAACTAGTGCTTGTTTCTTAAGATCACATTTTCATCAATGATTCTTTTTATCGATACAATTTGTTACAATTTGATAAGAAGTTCAATCATTAATCGTTTTTATAATATAAAAACTGATTCTACATAATTTTTTTTCTTTGGTTATTGATTTAATAATACAATAGAAGGATACTAGGTGGTTTTTTTTCCTGCCATGTATGGGATTACTAGGATTACATATTTTACAAACGCAATTTTACAAACATTTTTCGTTTACATTGGCAAATATATTTTAATTCAAATCCCGCGAAATCCAAGAATTCCACGAATCCCACGAATCACAAGAATCCCACGAATCCCACGAATCCCACGAATTCCAAGAATTCCACGAATCCCATGGGATACGAAAAAATCCTGCTCAGATCTAGCGGAATTGAAAATTGTGCGGAATTAGTAATAATAATAATAATACATATTTTTATTTTTATTTGGTTTACAACTGTAACTAAAATACTTGTATAATAAAGTGTACAGGGGTTTATAAACTAGATACGTAAAAAAGGAAATTGAAAATAATATATAACAGTAGGTAATATTTAATGAATAGAATTGCATAGATATAAGTTGAGGTTTCACATAATCCGCCTCACTAGACTAGTCTGTGTTGGGGTAGTCATTTTGCATGTTGTTTTATAATACCTATGGAAAATAAACTATGATCAGTAAATGTTTAAAATCAATAACTTCGATTTTGGGTGAGTGCACCGGTAAAGGCCCTCATTACTTTTAATCCATTTTTTTACATTAAATTTGAAATTTTTTGATGCTACCTGGAAGAATGTTGAAAATTCTTATCGCAAAGTACCTAAAATTCCATTGACCAAAAGTTGTATGAGTTACCGGAATTTGGAGTAAATCTTTGTTAGTATGTCTAGTAATACGAGTGTTTAGTATTCCTTAATAGTTCTAATTAATTATTAATTGTTTTTGTGTTTAATTCATAGACCTCGATTATATATTTTTTTTAAATATTTAATTCAAATCAAATTTAGTAATGTTATTAATATTAATGGCCACGTTGAGACAACTTATTTATATGATTCTATTTACCTCAACCCAATTTCAATTTTTAAGATACCTAAAATTATTTATTACCGGTAAAACAGATTTGTTGAGAAAATAATTGTGACAATACATTCTCTATTCTGTGAGGTACTTTGAAATCTGTATTCCCCGCATTAAAAAGTAACGTTTATTTAATTATTTTATAATGACGTGACTTCCATTGACTTATTTAAATGTTCTATATGGTTTAGGTCTTGTGATCATACTGAGAAGTGGGGAGTAAATAATTCCTCTGACTTTATTAATTCATGTTATATTGGGATAAGTCGTTCGTTTATTAATTTCCAATTGTTCAAGGTAATTTAATTTACTAATAATAATAATGTATTTATTTCAGCTGAACAAAGTGGTGAGTGCAGTACTCTGTCTGCCATATAAAAGAATACATCCAAATAAATCACATGATATGGATATAGAATATAAAAATAAAATAAGGTGAATATATTTAGCACTTGTACCACGGTGGCTTGAGGGAAAATCTGCATGTATGGTGTTAGGACACGCCCTGCCAATAGGCGACGGCCTGTAGTAAGTGTGTTTTCCGATCTCCGGTAGCGCTGACTCGTCCCGGCTACTCTGTGGCGCATCAAAGCAGCGAACCCTTCCCCTTTCTGCGAACATCTGCGAGGCGCTGCATCGCCAAGGAAGGCCGAACAGCGCCCGGTAAGCGTGGTTATACAGTACTCGGAGTGTGTTCATGACGCCCCGTGTGTACCTTGTCCATAGTTCGCTAGTGTAA